>BGPR01001022.1:84665-108756 GCA_013235015.1 Araneus ventricosus | reverse complement strand
ACTCCTCCTACGTTTAAACATTTGTCGTATCTGCCACGAGCTTCAGAATTCCATGTCTCTCTTCTGCAGCCAGTTGCTTAGCCAGGTGGTCACTGCATTCTCCAACCCTTCATCACTTCCAAAACTCTTTCAGCTTAAGGAAAAGATGGCAGTCGCTAGGAGCAAGGTCCGAATATAGGGTGGTTGATCAAAAGAGGAGTGAGCTGGCGGCGGAAATGCGCGAGCGGTCTTTTGTTTGGTTAAATGGACACCTGGCTTAATGAACTGAAGTAGAAGAGTATGACATAATTCTGAAGCACGTGGACAGATACGACAAAGTGTTAAACGTAGAGGTGATTATGATGAATAAGTCAGGTCTCGCATTGCAATTCAAATTGTATATTTATGTCGGCACTAACTTTCATAAATTTTACTCCTGGGGAAAACAATAGGAACATATGAGACTGAAGTCCAATAGAATATGGAGTTTAACTCATTCGAAGGTTGAGAAAGGTCTATAAAAATATCAGAAACAGTCTGTAATCGTGTTATTTTAATTTCAAATGATAGAAATGAATTACTAGGATATAAAATAAGTCAGAATACATTCAAATACACGTGCATAAAACATGTAGAAGAAAAGTCATCTGGAACCGGAGAATCCTACCAATTTTCGATAATTTCGTTTTCTTGATCTTAATAAACTTGTCAATAGGTTTTGTCGACTTAATTCTCACCACGAAATATTAACACACTTCGTTAATAATACAATTCATAAAGATCATGCAGTACTACACCAAACCGAAATCCGACGATCTGAAGATAATTATAATTAGATTAACAGAGCAGCCTTAAAAAAACTAACATATAACATCTTTTTAATAATAATTAAACCATGGTTCGAAATTCCAGACACAACGATCGAGCACAATACATAGCTGAATAATATTGAATTGAATGTAAATAATTATGTAAAGCATTTCTATTTGTACGAGTAGAATTTTTGAATGCAATTCATAAAAGTTTAAATGAATGAAAATCTGATTCATTAAACCTCGAATTTAAAAACTAATAAAGTCATTCCTACGAAGCAGCTCTGGTTTTCGACATAGATTCTTACAAATGTTGAATCAACAAAGCATTCTTCCAAAATGAATACATCTCACTAAGTAGCAGAAATTCTACGTACAGCTTGGAGAATAATAAATAAAGCGTTAAAGTAATTTTAATTAGCATCTTAAAGATGATTCAAGTAATCCAAAAAGTTCAGTACCACTGTACGAAATTCTTTATAACAATCTTTACATACATAAGTGTAAAGTTTTATCCAGAATATTAAACATTGTAATCAAATATCGGTGCTAAAAGTGCTGAATAAGTTTATTTAAAAAGGTGATATTCCAATATAAATAGCGTAATTTGCATGCGCACAGCATTTTTTCTGTTAAGCTAGATGGATATTAAGAGCAGAATAAATTTTAAAGTCAGTTTCTAGTATTTCTTTGATTTGCCATTTTTCTGAATACGTTAGAAGTCACTTAATCCGAGACTAACTTGCTAATAACAACCAAATCATAAATACAGCAGCGCTTGTCTAAGAAACAATTACTTCTAATAATATACCAAGCAATTTATGAAGAGAGTTCGATAATTTACTTACACACTCGCAGAAGATCGTCTCATGCTCTCTTTTCATGAATAGAAATGTGCCCAGTTACAGGAAAATTGCTTATTTTTTATGTATGAGTGCCTCGTTGAATAGTATATTCAACGAGGCACTCATACAATACACTTATACCTTAGATATTCTTTGATTGTTTTCTTCTTGTCATTACCATTGCGATGTCTCTTGCAATTGTTTTGAGTTTCTCTTTCACTATTCTTTGACGCTCATTATGATACCTACACGCTGCTCAAAAAACAGCATTTCTGCAACAAACAACTGCAGAAACGATAAATCACTCTAAATGACATGCAGGGACATTCTCCAAAAAAAAGCAGGTCCGCTTGCAAGCCGCAGAATTCATCTCCTGAAAATCCGTATGAAGACAAAGAAAAATATACGAATGAGCTGATCCTCTGTGAAATTATGTTCTAGTATTTGACTATTTGCAGAAAATTGCGAGTAAAATGAACATCAATCCGATACTATATATCTAAAAGGCCTCTCCATCAAAATTCCTAAAACTCGATGGCTCTGATAATACGTTCTTATTTTTCTTAAACCTGTCAGCCGCGGCAAATGCCAATAAACAACTAAATACTTCTGAAATAATTTCATATCTGCATTTATCTTCGGTTCATCAAGAAGAATATTAAACAGTGTGTCATTTTGTCGCTAACAATGCTTCTCGCGATGGTGTGAAGAAATTCTTAACTTTCACTCTTTATTATCCTGCAGCGTTCGAAAACTGATAACGTCAAACAAAGCAATCACAAAAAAAAAAAACCAATGTTTAGTATTAATCTGAATTATGGCTAGGATAAAAATGATTTCGATAAAATTACGCAGCTGATAATGATGATAACAACGTCATGCCCTATAATGCCTCAGGGGTTTTCGTTGAGTCTTTTTTGCTGTTCTCAGTGATAAAATATTTGAAAATACGGAATTCCTTAATTTCAGTAATATAAAATTGCTAAATTTCAATGTTGAAATTGTGTTAAAAATTGTCAAAGGTGTCACTTTGAAACTATCCTAGAGTCTGTAATAAATTCAGCAAATTATTAAAAATAAAAATTCACAAAATATATTTATATGTGAATATACGAGGGTAAGTCATTAAGTAAGTCACAAAAGATTAGAAAAAACTAATTTACCATTAAAATCACTTGGAAGCAATTTCATTTTTCACTGGCACTGATTGATCAGTGCTATAGCATCCACCTTACAGCCCAGACTTAGCTCCAAGCGATTTTCATCTGTTTGGTTCACTAAAACAAAATCTTGGAGGCAAACACTTTGCAGATGATGACGACGTTCAACACGAAGTCCTACTGTGGACGAGACAGCAACCCAACGAATTTCATGCAGCTGGAATTGGGGCGCTGATAAAACGATGGGATAAGTGCATCAACAGAGGAGATTATGTTGAAAAATAAAATTCTTTCCAAGTGATTATCAGGGTAAATTATTTTTTCCTAATCTTTTGTGATTTACTTAATGACTTACCCTCATATAATATTTTCATAATCCAACCTCATGATTGCATGTTGTTAAGATGTGTGTTAAGACTTGAGAGTAAAAGAGAATAAGAAATATAGAATAAAAAGTAGTATCGCATTAAAATATAAATTTAATTTCTGAAATTATTTTTAAAAAAATTTTAACAAAAAAGCAAATAAATAACAGACTGACCATGACGGACAAATTTCGGTACTTTAAATAACCACGATAAGTAATCTACATTTCCACGCTATATTTACTTACTTAAAAATAACAGTACAGTTTAGTTGGTTTAAAACCCCATTTTGAAAATACAAGAAGGCTTTCGAGGCGAAATCGTGATTCTGACCATGGTCAGTTGATGAGGACGAACCTGAGCCCTCACCTCCTTCGCCAATGAGAAAGGACCTTTCACTCCAACCGATTTAATGTGCTATAGACCCACGTACAAAGCAGATCTTCAGTGGAATCGGATTTCGAATCAGAGAACCTCCCAGTCAAAAGCGCAGACTTTGCTACCAGGCTATCGTGGTCATCAGACACATAAAGGAATACAAGAAACTGGAAATAAATCTACTCATATTTTTTTTGTCTGAAGCCACTTATTAAAATGAGTCATTTGATATCTAATCAAAGAGTCTACCGAGAGTTGAAAAAATTCAAAATGAAGAAGCCCGATATCCTAATTAAATCCATGGCTCAAAAAGGAAGCAGAGACGCGATACTTTAATAGAGTACAGTTAGAATCGAAGTTTGAGTTTTTATCATCTACGAACGGTTTCTGGAAAGATGTTCTGACAATTGCTTACATAACACAATAATACAGTGATACCTCGAGATACGAGTTTAATTCGTTCCGTAACCTTGCTCGTATGTCAATTTGCTCGTATCTCAATGCAATTTTCCCCATTGAAATTAATTGAAATGCCATTATGTTAATCCGTTCCAGCCCCAAAAATGCTACCCCTAATTGTTTTTGTTACGTGTTTTTGAATAAGAAAAATGTATTTATAATTGACACATATTGTATAAAAACATAATAAAAGAGAATGTAAAGCAGAAAAAACTGGTTTTATAAAGTGCACATACACCGTACCGTTCCTCGTATCTCAAATGTCGCTCGTATTTCAAAACAAAACTTCGCTGCTCGACAGCGTTCGTATCTCAAATAACTCGTATGTCAGGGCACTCGTATCTCGAGGTACCACTGTACCAACAACTCAACCGTATGATTTCTCATTGGGAATATTGCGTGGCGAGTCTGAAAAAAAAAATGCAAACTACACCGGACAAAGCTTTGTTGGAGAAGCTTTCTTATGTTAATCATGAATCAGCGTCGACTGCTTTGCGGAAATTTCGACAGCAGAAGAATATGAAAAAAGGAAGAAGTTCTTTAACATGGCTAACAAATCTTTGTCAAGCCATTTGAAGAAACTGGCATTTCTGGAGGATCGTGCGGGTTCCGGAAGATCACGCTTAGCTGAATCTTCTCATGTAGCACCCGCTGTCACCGCGACTCGTCTGCAATGTGTTGTACCTGGTGGTGGAGGCCATGCCACATGTTCTAATAAAAACGTTAAAATTGTCATTTATTTTGCTTACCTATTCATTTGTTTAAATCAACGCCCCTTACTGGTGAATTTTTGTACTACTTTTTTCGCTAAAAAAAAGAAAGTACATAAAATGCTCACCTCGCAAGCAATTTTCCAATCGGACAATTTTTCGATTTTTTAAAAATGTCTGTGAACCTTTTGCCCATCCAGTATTATGAAACCTGAAAAGTGGTGTTTTGCTAATCACAGAAATCAAGCAAGAGGTATATATCGGTGTCCTTATATACAACTAATAATGTAAGAAATAATCTTTATTTATTTTCAGGCCTTCAGAATGAATGAATAAAATGCCCATTAAAGATAGTGGCGAATGGATGATCAAATAATGAATGATTTGGGTAACAAACATCATCTTTAAACGGATTATGTTCGTTAACCGATTACCCATTGTACATTCCAGTGCGTAGAAGTAGCATGCAACGAATAATGACTAAAAAATTCAAGTATAAAGATGCAATTAAGCGTATTTTCAAACCATAAAGGGTAGCTGTTACCATAAAATTAATTGTTCGACAATAATTTGCAATTGCAGTTCTTCCTCCTCAGCCATCACTTAAAAATAAAGAAACAACTCATCCAATTCGGGAATGCTGTTAATAAAAATAAACTAAATGAATGAATAATAACTGAATAACTTCATGTAAGGATCAAAGAGAGATATTAATTCTAAAATTAGACTCATATAAAATATATATGTGGTGACCTACGCAACAGAAACGAACACAATAAATTTTTACATCCACGCTCCGTTTTTAATCCCATCAAAGATAAGAATACCAATTCCGCATCATTTGTTAATTAACCAGACGGGCAATTTACCTAAGCTTTCGGAGAGAACAAAGACAAAAAGTTAAACCTGAAGCCAGTTATCGTTCCAAAGATCAGCTCAGAAACCCAACAGATGAGACTTAATCCAATAAAAGGAGGACAAAAATCGATCGCGCGATGGCTAAAAGAAGAGATATTAAGTTCGAGTCACAGCACACGAAATAAATAATTAAATTCACTCGAGTCTGTCAGACGAGATCATAAAAAATGGGCTCAGAGAGGAAAGTGCGAGTTGCTTTAACGAAAGAACACAGTATTAACTTTTCGAATTTACAACCCCAGGGATTTCTGAGGCAAGTGGTTGATAATTACTTTCGACCAAATCCTCGACATTGAAATAATTAAATCAGCGGATCAGTCAGTGACAGATAAGATGCGAGAAGGAAACTTTTTTACTTTCTCGTATACGAAGTATACAAGGAGAAAGTATTGTAATCGTCAAAAAATTCGAACTCGAGATTTTGACGAATCTCCACGTTTTAGACCTCCCTGAGTCCGAAAAACACAATTTTGCAATTATGTCTGTTTGTGTGTCTGTGAACACGATAACTCGAAAACTATTAGAGCCACAGGGGTGAAATTTGGTATGTGATCTTGACACATAATTTGTAGGTTTCTGTCAAATTTTGGACAAAATCCGTTTACGGGAAGTCTGTCTGTCTGTCGGTGTTCATGTGAACACTATAGCTCCAAAACTTTAATAGCTAGATGAATAAAATTTGGTACACAGTTTTATCATCAGAAATGTAGGTCCGTATCAAATTTTGGGCCAAATCCATCAAAAGGTTGTCGGTCTGTTTATTCGCATATTTGTGAACACAATAACTCCTTAATATAATCACTTAGATAAAGGAAATTTGGTATTTGGCCTTCTAACCTTAATTATAGATTTGTGTCCAATTTTTGTTTGTTTGTCCAAGGTTACAAAAAAGGCGTTCAAATTGGATTTTCGCTGTCTTCACCATTCTACGAAGCATAAAAGGCCCGGCTTATATGCGCGTTCTCTACCGTACTACGTTCTGGCTCAGAGAGGAAAGTGCGAGTTGATTTAACAAAAGAACACAGTATTAACTTTTCTAATTTACAACCCCAGGGATTTCTGAGGCAAGTGGTTGATAATTACTTTCGACCAAATCCTCGACATTGAAATAATTAAATCAGCGGATCAGTCAGTGACAGATAAGATGCGAGAAGGAAACTTTTTTACTTTCTCGTATACGAAGTATACAAAGAGAAAGTATCGTAATCGTCAAAAAAATTGAACTCGAGATTTTGACGAATCTCCACGTTTTAGACCTCCACGAGTCCGAAAAACACAATTTTGGAATTATGTGTGTCTGTGAACACGATAACTCGAAAACTATTAGAGATACAGGGATGAAAAATTGTATGTTGTCTTTACACATAATTTGCAGGTTTCTATCAAAATTTGGACAAAATCCGTCTACGGGAAGTCTGTCTGTCTGTGATCATGTGAACAATATAATTCAAAAACTTGAATAGCTTAATGGATACATTTGGTACGCAGTTTTATCATCAGGAATGTAGGTTTGTAACAAATTTTGGACCAAACCCGACAAAGGATTGACTGTCTGTATAATCGCATACTTTTTAACGCAATAACTCCTTTAAAAAATTACTTTGATAAATGAAATTTGGTATGTGTCCAATTTTTGTGTCAATCGGTTAAAAAAAAGGCGTTCAAACTGCAAATTTTGTTTTCTTTATCTTACATCCAGCTGGTAATCAAGCCGGTTTCTAATTCCACATCCGCGTTGGACGACCTTCGGAAATCGTGGTATGATGCTTCGCTTATTTTTTCTTCCTCCACTGCGTTAGGGGTCCTTGTTCGTTTTACTGCCTTTTAGCTTATTTTTTTCTCTACATGTATTAAGGGAGACTACTCCCGCTGTTTTTTTTTTCGGCTTTTATACTTATCGCTTAATTTCAAAATTCACTTTAGTTTTGATAAACTTGCATATCTGAACACATCATGCACAATAAGAGAGCTATTTAGGTACAAAATACATACTGATCGGAGATGGACCCAAAGTATTTTCACCTGAGGCAGACAGATAATTTGCAGTCCCCTATAAAATAAAATTGCGATTCTCCTTCGAAATAACATATTTTACTATAAAAGCTATTTCAAATCGTGAACGTGCATTTTTTTTTTGGATAGAAGAGGCGCGACCATTTCGTTTTTAACATCAATATTTTTTTCTATGTTATTTCATCAACAATACTTTTTTTATCGGAAAGGACATTAAATTTTGTGTCCTTTCCAGTCTCACCTAAGAAAAGTGCCTCATTCGCGCAACAGTTGTCCCGGCCTGAGGGTGGACATAAAATAAATTTTCCTGTATAAGAATTCACAGCAACATCGGAATGGACATTAAGATTTGATCATATCGCACCCCAAATATAAAAGGAAACTAAAAATTTTTGGGTTTTGCAAAAAAAAGTTTTGCTATAATGGCATTTTAAAGTTTAATGTTGCTCAGAAAAAAGCACTTTCCATTATTCTAATTTGAAACTCATTTATTGTATAAACTGAGTCTGGAGTTATAACTGTTTGGTACTCGGTAAAAGAGTTCGCCGTCATTATTAAATCGTGCTGACTTTAAAACAAAATCGATTTGTTGTTGTTTTGAACTGTTTCGTTGATATGAGCTAGACCCGACTCATCAAATTGAAAATCTAACGCGGGCCAAATAAACAAAATCTAAGTTTATGCGGTTAGAAGTTTTTATAAAATTTTCCTTTATTATACATTTTCTGTTGGACAGCACAATAAAACAAGAAATTAAAAAATTTAAAAAAAAACTAAAAACTGCTACTTTGTCATTTGTCACATCTCCGATCACCATTTTTCTATTTCAGGGGAAATCTAGTTCGCAGCGATTACTTTCAAAACTGACCCACGATTAATGGTCGTAGTTCCGCATCTTGCAGAAGATATACTCCTTTTTTTAAAGTGTTAATAACAATTCACGAGTTTTTGTTACTTTATGCTCTTGAATTAGCTGAGTCGAAAGGATATTTACTGAGAACAGAATTTTGACTAGAGGGTCATTTTATTCGAAGGTCAGGAATGGAAGAAGCTGTCATTCCACAGTATAACTATGGATGTATTCAATTTTTAATATTCATTTCAAACATAAAGACGGTTGAGAGTTTTCTTCTTATTTAAAACCGATTATTCTGAAGTGACATGAAGTTTCAGCTGACCAAACGATTATTCGTCATTAACAAATACTTATTAAATTCGAAAAAAAAACGAAATAATTTAACCACGATTTTATAATTTTCAAAACATCATCAGCAAATACTGGAGAGAGAAAATAAAAAAAAGTTACAGAAACGAATCGATTCAATTACAAAAAAAAACGCGATTTTTAAAAATTATTTTATGTAATTAGAAAATTATATTCTTTTAACTATACATATTCCTCATTAAATAAACAAATTATTGCCAGCTTCTCTTGTTACGGTTTTTTTAAAAATCAATTTGCGTTTTATTCAACTATCACACACATGGTTGTATGATCACTTTCACATTAAAAGAATGAATGAAATATTTATTATACCTACATTTTCTTAAATCTAGTTCAAATCATCTAGTTTCAACTATTCAATCAAAATGGCTGCAATTCCAAATCATTTAGTTGAAAGCCATTTCGACTTAAGATCTACCTGAAGGATTTTTTCTTTCGCAGCAAAAACGCACATACTTTTATCTGTAACTGCATATGCATGAGTCATTTATTCAGCTGGCAACAGTCAGAGATCGTGAACCTCTTATTACTGAAGACAGAGCTTCTCTCCAAGTGAAACAGACTCACCATCCGATTATTTGATACACACAGTGATAAACACTGACAAAACGGCAACAAAAATGCTTTGGAGCCATGATTTAATTGGACATGAAGTCATAGAGATAAAATAACGTGAGGCACAACTGTCACTAAATCTTAATTCACGCAGTCGTTTAATTATATTTAAAGGTACTATGTTTCGGACGTGTTTTGATTTAAAAGCTTGAAGAAGAATTTAAGATGACATATTTTAACAACTAAATGGAGTCCTTAAATTTACATAAGTAATTCAGTGTCGCGATTCCTTTATTATGTCATCCTAATGATATGAGCGTTTCTAAATATCTTTTTTATTTTTATCAGCAAGTGACAGATATTACAAGTAAGTGACCCAGATAAGCAGTATCTGGATATATGTATGAGGAAAATGTGTTTTCTGTCCAATTTATGTTACTTCGTTTCAACATTTGGCTAAAATTATGTTCGAGATATTTCAGATTTCCAAGCTCTAACAAACTAACAATTTGGCATCAGCAAATTGCACTTCGGGGATTATTCTTGTTGAGTAAGATACAAAAAAAAGATAAAATATATAAAAGCGTGGAGATAGTAAAATTAATATATATTAGAGCATCATTTATACTGATAAAAATATTGTATTAATAGTTAATTTAATAAAACAAATACACGCATAAAAACACGTATTTAGAGTCGAGACCAGTTCAATAAATGCATAAAACAGATGAAAGCAAAACAAAATGTAAAATCTGAATCAACATGTCAAAAAAAATATATAAGTTCTTTTTTCTGCACACTGCTACACAACAAAAATGTATTACTTATTAAACAATTTAAAGATTAAAATAATATGAGGTGGATAATCTGGTAACAGACCCGTTTGCATTACTGGGAGTCTCTTGAATATAGTTTAGTTTGTTTGGAGTTTATGGCGCAAGGACCATTATTTAGTCATCCTGCACCAAAAATTAGTTAATAACATTGTAGAACTTCTCTTTCCGCTATCATACAGATAATATTAAGAATTTTTTTTTTTAAATAAATGAAAGCTGTTTCAAACATATTCTACATTTTGATTCGTTGCGATGCGAATATTTGTGAAATTTCAAACACATTGAATTTCTATAAAAACAATTATTGACATCTAGAATATCACGACTAGAAAGCAACGACTTTTGTTTATAAAAACTACATAATTTAAATTTTAATTAAAGGCTGCATGAAAAGAAAAATTGCATTTTTTTACACGAATACAGAATAATTAAATTTTACGGAACGACTGTATTTACTGTTAAAGTGTGAAATTCAGTTATTTCATAGAATACCTAGTTATTTCATGAAATAATTGATCAAGACAGTTAAAGTGTGTAATAAAGTAATAATTCGTAACTAATTGCAGACAGTGAAAATATAAGATAATTTAACAATTATATTCGGCTACAGTATCTCTATATATTAAGTTCAGTTCATTACCGCTCATTACAAAAATTGCGTGTAAATGTAATACTTTCCATATTCTTAAACGAAACAAAAAAAGTTAACAATACTATTATTATACAATACTTTATAGTGGGTTGAAAATGGTGTAATATTTCTAATCAAGGGTACACTTTACAGCCTTTTGAATTCGGAATTTTAATTAAAATTCGCCTTGTATGACGTAATATAGCAGCCAATACTAATAAGCGGGATGAACCATACCGGTTATTTTATGCTTTTAATCGTTATTCTATGAAACAGCTACTTAACCCCATAAAGGGTCAATTTTTTTCTAGTAGTGATATAAGAATATAACTTTGGGATTGAGTTTAATTTAAGAAAATAAATTCATTTAATTTATTGGATGACATTTATTTGTTAATTTTATTAATTAATAATTAATTACTAAATCAAGACACTTTGTTATGGTTTTGAGGTAAGAAACTGGAACATGTAGGTTTTTGTTTCATCAAAAAATTTGACGAAAGCTTGCGTCAGCCATGAAAATTGCATTTAAAAATTGATGACTTTCGCGAGAAGTATACTTCCCATGGCCTTAGAAAGGGTTAAACTATAGAATACAAGAGACTCTAAGTGATTAGCTTGATTTATAACTTTTGCTAAGGAAGGAATTTCAAATCAAAATGTTTTACGTTCAGTGAAATCTAGTTTACTTTAACGATAGCAAGCATATTCAATTGTGATGCACTATGATGCAAACGAAGAGAAAATAAAAAGTAAATTAATGTTTAGTTATAATATTACAGAAAATATTGCATCAAAATTCTATATTTAATGCATCAATATGCCCAGTATTTAACGAAATATTCATTTCATGAGTCATCGAAGTATGCACGCGAACATGCACGCGTTACTACACTGAAAATCGATAACTAGAACAAATTTAAAATATACCCCAAAATAGCCTTCATCTCCAAAGTCAACAAATATGAAAATAAGATATATCCATGCGAATTTAACTGAAGCGTAAAACCGAATAATTAAATTTATTATCATGTGCTGTGAAGTGAAACATTAGTCCAACCTCTGTCTAGTAAAATTATCTTGGTGTAATGATTGCAGGTTAATTTCTTTTTACGAGAATTTCTTTATTTTATGCCTTACGGCCTTCATTTCTCATTTTGACCTCTTTCCGAATTATCAATCGAATGGACAAAAATAAAATTACGCATCCGCTAGAGAAATCTTATTTTCAATCTCTCCGAAAAATGGAACGTGCCACAAAATAAAACGGAGGACAATTTGAATTTTAGAAACCATTCAGTCGTTCGCAGTTCTGTGATATTTACAATAATTTATCGAACAGAACAGTAAATAAATGTACAATTTTATTATTCACGCTAATTAAGAGTCAGAAAATTGTCATCCATTTTAACAAAGCGAAACCTTTTGTTTAGTAATGTGGAGACACTAAAAAAAAAAAAAAGAATATCTCCACCGGGAAAAATGTATCCATCCTCGTTAGGATTTGAATGGCAGTCATTAAGCGTTGTACAACTTGTATGCATTGATAGCATTATGGACAGAACGCCCCCGTGCCTGATGCCATGGACATGGTGGCATTATGGACAGATTGGCGTTTTGAAATTTTAAAAAATAACTTGCAAAATAGTGCCGGAAAACAAGGACTTGGGTCAAACTTCGTCTTCCGGCAAAACAACGACCCGAAACATACAGCTTAGGTCGTCAAGTTATATTTGACGTAACACTAAAAGCAGTAGCTGACTACCCATTCCAGTGCTATCTTCAGACCCAAATGTCACAAAAAATTGATGGTCTCAATTAAAGAAAACCGTCCATGAACATAACGTGACAAGTGAAGAGAATTTGAAGAAGAGTGCATCAAGGAGTGTGGAGAAGTTTCCCTTTAAATACGCAAAAAACTGTTGGACGTGCTGAAAAGATATCTATCTGTGATCCAGGTGAAAGAGTTTGCAAATATTAATTTGCATATTGAAACAAAATAAATGCCAATACCCAAATTTGTGGCGTTGTTTTTCGTCAAAGTGTAATAGCCATGAAGTTTTAGTAAAAAATAAATTTGATTACATAATTTTTTCTGTCTTATTGGAAGAGGATGAGCAAGAGTAGTCAAGAGAGTAGAGCAAGAGTTTCTTCAATTCTACCTTACCAGAATATTAAATACGTGATGTGGCCCAACTTACCCCGTACTCGAGGCAGGTTGTGCCACGCGACTTGGTATCAGTTTCAGCTTTTAAATTAATATTTAGAGTTAATATTCTCAAATGTTATTATGGTGAATTCTTCCTGAAGGTACACTGATAGTGTTTGCATTAAAAAATATTCAAAATGTTGAATTTGTTTTTTTAATTCTTAGAAGAAAAAACGGCCCAACTAGCCCCGGTCTACCCTACCTCTTAAGTAAAAACATATTTCACACATTTAGGTGCACACTCAATTTTGGGACTGATTGTAGTTCCCTTTCAATAATCTGCAAGGTAATAAAAATGTAAGGAATCAACGCACCGAATAGGACGGCACTAAATTAAAAACCGCAGTTTTAAACAACATTAACACCACAACATACCAGAACTGCTCCCTGTCGGTTGGATGGTGTGACGTATGCCCTCCTCCGACAGTTGACAATGATTTAAGACTGGGTGTGTGCGTTACCAGCCGCTGGTCACTTTGAGATTCATCTGAACAATAGACACCTGCCCTTACTTTTCATGCTGACAATCCTTCAAGCACCTGGAATCCTCACCCCCTCTATTGACGGGCTACTGCCTTTCATTGCCGAACTTTCATCTACCGATTGCACCATAGGCAACATTCCTAAACAGGTGGCTTTTGTGCTAACAAGTGTGTTCCCGTGAGAATGCAAAGGAGTTTTTCTTCTCTGTTGCGATATAAGGTCGGGACTGAGCAACTAAAGAGGAGATGACATCCCGACAGCCAAACTGGTGGTCGCATTTCCACGAAGGTCCGATTTGGACAATTTAGCGAAACCCGTTAATTATTATATCAGTGAATGGACACCCCGCCTTGGGGCTTAATTTATTATACCATTAATAACCTAGAATTTTGATATTTGTTTATAACTCTATATTTACTCCAGAAGAATCATCAATAAATTATGTTAAAATTTAACTTAGCAGTGACTGTTCTTTTAAGCATAACTGCAAGACGTTACAATGGGTATGCGTGAAAAACTTTATTGGAAAGCAAGAGCAAAAAAAAAAAAAGTGAGATATATAATAGAACAAAATAAAATAGATATAACATAATACATAAAAAGAGAACATTTAGATAAAGAAAAAAAACCTGAACTCATAAATACGATACTTCTAAGCAAGGGAAAAAATGATTTGCGTAAGAGATACGTTTTCCTAGGATGTATTTTTTAAAGAGTGGTCCTCCCTCTCCAAACTGACTTTTAAATTTAAAAAAAAAATTAATTTCATCGGACAGAACCAAAAAATGAGGAATGCTACGCTGAAAATTGCAGATTAAAAAAGTTGTGGCGAGAGAGGAGAATATTCGGTGCAGATTTGTCGTTGACTCCTTCGTCAGAGGCTATAGACAACTTCCATACACCACCTATTTTCTAGGCTGCAGCGTCATGGAAAGGTATGCAAAATTTCTTGCCTATTAATTAAAAAATTGCATATCTAATCAGTTGTGATAATACTAATAACATATCAAAATTTGGTGAAAATTTGGTGGTGTGGCCTGAAAGCTATAAATTTAAGTAAGGAACGGTAAAACCTTTCGGAAAGTGAATGTCATAACCTTCAATAAATAGACCGTCTTGTCTCATCCTGAACACCTAGTATATGTTCTAAGAGTACCAAGAGACAGATATCAAATCTGGTTGTTTTTAATTGATTAAAAACAACCAGATTTGACTTGTAGCAAGCAACAAACCGAGCACAACAGCCCCCATACATCAAACCCGATAATCAATAAATTTATTTGCTCTAAGTATGTATATAATCCAGAAATACTGTAAAAATTATGGAAGAAAAACACATTTCAAGCAAAAATAGCGATGTATTTTTTTAAAAATGACTTATTACACTGATTATTATTCAAAACTAGAAAATAGTCATAGTATGACGGGTGCAAATTGCCTCTTCATTCGAGAGATTTCCCGTCAAATTTGATGTATTTAAATATATACGAGAGAAATGTTTAACATTGATTGAAAACAAATAAAATAAACATATGTTTTACGACAGGAAATATATTTTTTTTTATTTACATATTTCTTTATTCAAAAAACCTCTTAGTAAACAACATTCACTTTTAACACAAACAAATTTCACTATTTTAGAGCTATTCAATTTGAAATTAGAACGACAATTACTTTTTTAAATTTAAAATTACTGAAATTTAGGTGCTCTAACAATGAAATAATGCTGTTTAACGTCTCGCAGTGCTATGGCGCGAATTTTATCGTTGGTGACGTCAGAGCGTTACCGGATCAGTGAGAGACAGATCTGGGCTATTATATTAGTACACAAAATGCCGTTTCTTTTCATGAAATCAAGTAAGCACATCACAAAAATCACACCAGCAAATAATAAACACAACATCATTCAGTGTGATTGGCGGGA
Source organism: Araneus ventricosus (assembly GCA_013235015.1). Taxonomy (NCBI): domain Eukaryota; kingdom Metazoa; phylum Arthropoda; class Arachnida; order Araneae; family Araneidae; genus Araneus; species Araneus ventricosus. The sequence goes on along the minus strand of BGPR01001022.1, from coordinate 93,254 downwards.
TGCTGCTGGATATCAAATAAAGAGGTACTCGAAAGAATTCATGAATGCTACACAGACTACTGATTGTTGGTAGTAGGATTTTCATCACTTCATCTCGCTTTCGAAAACCGCAGAAAGACACGTTTGATTTCGTCATCTTTATGTAATGGCTCACTGACACTTTCATCTCTAGCATCTCCTGCTGCAGCTGCGGCACGTGAACACACATACTACATTATGATTACCGCAGCATTACAGTATATATTTCGTGGCATTATATTACATATTAGAATTAAAAACCGGCTCATCCGAATGGAGTTTGGAGCAATTAATTAAAATTAATATGACTGGTATGAGAAGTTTAGTTTAGTCATATCAACGTCCCGCTTTGAAGCTATATGGCAGTTACTTTGATACATGTCTCTTAATTTGTAGCTATGATGAAATGACGAGGATGACAGCTGAGTCGGCAACCCTCTCTCCCAACTTTCACACCACAACAGCGGAAAGGAGATTGTATGAAATTTTGTGCTGTTTATTTCTGTATATAATGATGATATAATAAAATTGATAGTTTTTGAGTTATAAGCAAAAAATTGGAGAATTTTTGTGTAATGTTTTTTGGCTATAACTAAAACTCCAACAAAATTTATTGGTGGCAAACCTCAGAATCGTAATCAGCACCCCAAAAATCATAAAGAAGCAAAAAATTGCAACTCCACCAGAATTGGATTTTAAAAAAATTAACGTCTAAACGTCTAAACTACTAAGAAAAAGAGCCAAATGAGGGAGTCGCGCCAAATGAGAGCTGAGAAAAATGCAGCTCAAATGAATGCAATTTCAAGCTGAGAAAGGTTTGATTTTCTCCCGCTTCGCGTTGCTCTTCGCGTTAATATCGGATCCGTAGGAGGGGCAAAACTCGATGTAGCTCTGGTCTGTCTCTCTCTTAATTCTTGATTGATGTTCCGTCTTTTTACATTTTTATTACTTTTACCATTTTCGTTGATCACTGAATTCTCCAAGTGGAAAAGTAAGCCAATTAGAATAAAATCGAAAATACAATCTTTTAAAATAATTTCAGGGGGGGGGGGCCTGTAGCTCTTATGGACTAGCCGCCACTGCTCCGATGGATACAACAGGCCTGTGTAAGAAACGGATCTTTGGGCGGAATAGGGTCTCAAACCTGGAACTCTCCCTGTGCAAAATCTATTTACACAAGCTTATCAGGAGTAAATATTTTCTTAACTTGTATACAATGTAAATGAGAGTTCACTTATCTCTAAAGGAAAGGATGAGACGACTCGCTGTCTGACATTCAACACGTTTTATTTTCTTGTTGACATTGAGATGATGTTAGACATAGGATATCATGCACTCATCAAGCACTACAAACTCATCATATCATTTATAGACTAGTTGGAACTCAATTAGCAGGAATTCACCCCTCGTCTCACTATAGGTGAATCAGTCTAAAAGGTAAAATAGACCACTTGAGATCTTTACTTAAAAAATCTCTAATCGTGCCCTGTGCTCAGAAAAGGTTGGCACCTTACGTTAGAGTGTCGCAGAGCAAACTGAGTGAAGGAGGGCCCTCCCCCTTCCCGACAGGCCCTCACAGGGTTCAATGGACCGACCTCTTTTGTGGGGAAGTTCGCAACACTCCCATCCAAAGACCGAAATTCTGTAGAAAGAGGGAGAAGCAACATAGGAGTTATGCATATCTACGAGTTTAAAGAGTAATAACAGAGTAATTAACTCGAATGAATTCGAAGTTATGATGAACGAATTTGAGACATATTTTCTTAAATGGCTGATAATTAAAACCAACGAAAGAAATAATGAATAAATGCCAACCTTTGTGAAATAAAACTCAATGAATATTTTCGTAATGAGCTGATTTTTAAATTTTTTTTATTCAACTTGACTGTTTCACGTTTGTAGAGATAAAACAATTTTGTACACATGTATATTCTCGCTGACAATACACTGTTTGAATATTTTTAAAACTTAATTATCAGTTACTCTGGAAATCTTGTTTAACCACGACATATTTAGTTTGAGAAATGATAGATTTCAAGATTAAAACGCAAAAAATAATTAAATAAAAAATCCACGATTTAGTACATTAATAGAAGAATGCTTTTAAAAAATGCATTAAATTATTTTTTATCCATGAAATATTATTACATGGTAAATGCACAGTTAAAAAACTGGTTTCTTTTACTAAAATATTAAGTCTTAACTGTAGACAAAGCAATGATCAATCAATTGCATATAAATGTAGTAAGAAAAATTAAACTATTTTCAGCAAATTTTCAAAACTGTAAACTGCACAAGAAAGTTAATGTACAGTTGAAATAATTAATTAACCATTTAAATTTTGGGTTTTTTTTTTTCTACATAACAGAACGAAAAATTGCAAGTTTAAATATTATAATAATTGCTTCCTATATTAACCACGAGCAAATTCATTTTTGGATGAATTTCACATTCGTGTGTATTCAGGTAAGTGAGGTATGTGTTTAAATGCTCTCGAATGCAACTATTTCGCATCCAATTTGTCAACTGTTCGAAAAAGTGACTTTGTGGAGTGGTATATTTAATAAAATCTGAGTTATACTTTTCGGTACAGGGTAAAATAACACATATAAATAGTTAGAATTCTCGGATTTCATTAACTACAATACCGCATAGGACTGCTGTCGAAAGAGAGTGTCAAACTCAAATGCTAACACGGACCGAATAAATAAAGTCTGAGTTTATGTGGGCAGCAAAAAAGCAAAAACAATTTTTATAATATCATAGGTTTATTTGGAAAATACAATATAAAACAGCGGGAGTGGTCTCCCCTAAACTTTCTCGTATACTCCGAACACATGTAGAAAAAAATAAGCTAAAAGGCAGTAAAACGAACAAGAACCTCTAACGCAGTGGAGAAAAAAATAAGCGAAATGGCATACCACGATTTCCGAAGGTCGTCCAACGCGGAAGTGGAATTAGAAGCGGGCATGATTACCAATAGGGCTGGGTGTAAGATAAAGAAATTTGCAATTTGAATTCCTTTTTTTAACCGATTGACACAAAAATTGGACACAAATCTACCATTAAGGTAAGAAGGTCACATACCAAATTTCATTTATCAAAGTAATTTTTTAAAGAAGTTACTGAGTTCAAAAGTATGCAATTACACAGACAGTCAACCCTTGGACGGATTTGATCCAAAATTTGATACAAACATACATTCCTGAAGACAAAAATGTGTATCACATTTTATCCACCTAGCTATTCAAGTTTGTGAGTTATCGCGTTCACATTAACACTGGCATACAGATACAGACTTCCCGCGGACGGATTGTCCAAAATTTGATAGAAATGTACAAATTATGTGTAAAGAAAACATACCAAATTTCATCCCTGTAGCTTTAATAGTTTTTGAGTTATCGTGTTAACAGACACACAGACAGACATAAATCCAAAAGTGTGTTTTTCGGATAAGGGGAGGTCTAAAAACGTGGAGATTCGTCAAAATCTCGAGTTCGAATTTTTTGACGATTTACGATACTTTCTCTTTGTATATTTCGTATACGAGAAGGTAAAAAGAACAAGGACAATGGTTAAATTAATACATTTTTCTTGACGCTCGGCATCTTTTCTCTGCTACCACCTTTCCCTAATTCGGAAGATATCTTGTTCGCAGAAACCACTTTCAAAACTGACCCAAGGTGAATGTCAGTAATCGTTGATCTGACAGGAGACATATTTCCTCTCAGACGTAAAAATAATTTCCAGTACCAATAAGTACCTCCAAACATGGAAATAATTTCATTTCCCTATTTTCAAGTGTTATCAAACCTAGCTGGGAAACAGATGCAAATTCAGGCACCCCAACTTCACTGAAATTTGTCTTCAAATCAGTACTAGATCTCCAATACCTCCATCTGTATATGATTACATACTGCTTCTATATTCGAAGAAAACAAAGAAAGCTTTTGTTCTAAGGATTTAAAGTCTTCAAACCTTGTTTGAAACGAAATTTTTATTAAAACTTTTAATACATGTGCTGCAAAGATATTCGTTGTGGACCGCGAGTTTGACACAGTTGCTGTAGAATAAATTTCTATTGACACAAAATTTTGACAACTTTCTCACAGAAATAACAAGTATTTACTCTAAAGAAATTAATAAGCACTTAAAATACGAAGAAACGTTATTTAACAGCAATTGATGTACGTACAGCAATTTGATGCAAACAAAAGTATGAACGTGTTACAGAAGCTACAAAAAATGATTTCTTGAAGTTAGTTGGATCGAATAACTCCGTTCCCGTGAAAGAAGGCGTTCAAACTTGAAAGGAAAAGGTCGGAAACATGTGAATGAATCTTTATTTAAATATCGGATGAAAGAATGGTTTCTTTGAAGAACGCTGCACGGATGAATAAATCATAATAGAACAATGAAGTTGTACACACCGATTTGTGACAGAAATTCTTTAAGAGATTTTTTTACTCCGAAAGTAACATTCCAACCGTTTTTAAAAATCCCAAATATAAAAGTTAATGAGAAGAAAGTGAATGCTTTAACTGAATATTATTTAAACAAATGGAATCAGATAATGTTTATTTTTTCAAAGGTCCCAGTATAGTCGATAGATAATGCATCTATTTAAATATTCTAAACTGGAGGAACGTACTTTTTTATTATTATTCAGATTCAAGTAATTTACAATAAATAATAATATAAATAAAATAATAAATTACAAATTATATTTTTGTATTTTGTTTTCATCAATACATGAATATAAAATTTATTACTGCATGCAATTAGTTTTATTTCATTTTTCACTTTATTACATTTACCAAAGAAGTTGAAAAATATATCAAAATAATCGTGAAAAGAATTGCCATTTCTAATTAATAACTATTAATTACATCTAAATCTACCTTACAAGCTACGTGATCATGCGTACTGAGCGCATGTGTACATTTATAAGAAGATACTATTGTAGTTAATTTTTTAATTACAGAGTTGATACTTTTCACCACAATGCGCAATACTTTTACAATAATAATATATATATATATATATATATATATTTATATTTAAGAACTAGGAATGTTAAAAGGTATGTAACGGTTTATCTCGTACAGTTTCGTGCAAAATTCTATGAAAAAAATGTACCAAAAAATACCTGTTCAAATGAATCAAACGCAAGGTATATAAAACTGCACTGAATGCAATGCAATATTATATCGTGAATATTATACACTACAGTGCAATGGTTTAATGCAACTTAGTTATATTTATGTCTCGTTAACGCAACTAGAGGACTAATTTGAGATGGATCTCGTAATTTTGAGCATGGTCAGACGACGAGGTCGACACCTGAGCCGGCACCTTCCTCTCCAAACTTCTACGCCATACCAGTGGAAGGCGTTTGACCTTCGACGTCAGATTTAATGAACATCAAGCCCACATACACACGGAATCAAGTTTCAAACCTGTAACCCTCCGGTCTCATAACCGAATTCTTACAACTATGTCACCGAGGCCCACACCGTGCAATATATGTGTGGTACTGGCAAATAATGTTTCAGCTTCATCTGAATATATAAACGAAAGGCAAATAGGGATAATCAAATTATAATAAGTCTCCCAGAACTTTTATTTATTTATTTATTGTCTCCTGTAACGAAAATCTCAATTTATGTTTGAAAAAATCATTGTAAGAAAATACTCTCTGCCAAGTTCCATCTCATTTTAAAAAGGCGTGATGACAACAGAAAAAAACCCAGCAAAAAACAAGATGGACTAGCATCAAGTCACTTCTTTGTCTCTATGTTAAAAGCAAATAAAATGTTATGAAAGAGAAAAAAGATTCACTGTCATGTATTAGCCCATACTCAAAACGTTTTTTTTTTTTTTTACTGAAGCTAGCATTTTAGCAGAATCCTCCTTCAAATAAGGAAAAAGAAAACTCTTCATTAAAAATAGTAAATTTGTGAGAAAGAGAGACGTTTCCATAAAATTTATACGTAAATGATATTCAGTTTTCCAAGAACCATACACACAAACGAAAAAATACATCAAGATTTTGGAAAACCTACTTTACATTGTTGACAAGTGTGATTTTTCACCACTTATCGATGCTGTCTCATATTATATATTTCAAGAAGAGAGCAGTCGTAAGAAAAACAAATCTTATCTTTTAAATTAACTGGCACGAAGCCATGATCACCGTCATCAACGATTAAATGAAAGAATACGTTTTGACCTCGGTTATATTAAATGGTGTATTACGTAAGTATGCGTTCAGCGAATACTTTCTTTCATTTATCTTAGGGCGTCTGATTGTTTGTCACCAGTGTCTACTAATTCAAGCTAAAAATTGTATACAGCAAATTTTTAAATTTATATATAACATTGACAGAAACAAAACTGAATCCATACTTTAAAATGAATAGGAGTTTTTTCCGTGCCAAAAAAAATCACACAATAACCGTTTCTTAGCATTTAAAATACAGTAATCATTCCTCCAATAAAGAAAAAAATATTCTCTAAATTGCTAATTATTTCACAGTTAATTCAAAATGTGTGAACGGCTTAACCAATACAAATAGTTAGTTTATTTATTTATTTTTACTAATATTTATTCTCAAATCTAATTCAGTTTCTTCAGAAGGAAACAAATGGTAATATCATAAATGTGAAACTTTTGTTATGAAACGCTAAAAAATCTTAATATTTTCAACAATTGCAAAGAGAATATCACAGTTTAGTAGTATAAAATATCGATTTCGGTTCATTCTTTGTTTATGCTTTAATTAATAATTTAGGGAACAGAAAATAGCATTTTAGTGATGTAGGTAAGAATTTGTTACCATAAATTTTACCAAACAAAGTTAAATTTATACACTGCAGAAGTCATAAGAAGATGATTAAATAACTCTTAGAAAACCTACATTCGATGAAAATTAACAAATTAAAACATTCCATTTGAAGTTTGAAGTTGTATATTTATATAACATTAGATTACGAAAAGTAATAATTTAAAAATACATTCAAGTTCATAAATTATATATTCATGTAAAAACTCAACAATGCAACATCTACTTATATCTAAAAACTAGACAATCACCCGTATGACGGGTGCAAATTGCCTCTTCATTCGAGAGATTTCCCGTCAAATTTGACGTGTTTAAATAGATACATATGCGAGAAAAATGTTTAACATTGATTGAAAACAAATAAAATAAACATATATTTTATGACAGAAAATATTTTTTTATTTACATATTTCTTTATTCAAAAAACTTCTTCGTACACAACATTCCGTGTGAAGTATTTTTCGTTGTTTAACAATTTTATTTTAATTCAATAATCATGAAATTCTCAACTTGTCAAACGTAAGTCAAAAATAAAAATTTCAAAGGAATTCTTTTTCGAAATTTTAATCAAAACAAAGCACTTCTCTGCTTGTCAAACGTTGCCAAAAAATATTATCAAATTATATCATCACGGTTGTAATAAATAATCAGATGCATCGTGTCGCCCAAACTATATCACGCGCATGATATACCACTGACGTAATTTACTACTTTCTATTAAAAAACGGAAATTAATTTGAAATATATGATTAATATAATTTAAAATTTCTCCATAACTATTGATCCTAGCGAGATAAATTTTATATCAATCGATAGCAAATCTTATTTCACTGTTTTAGAGCTATTAAATTTGAAATTAGAACGACAATTACTTCTTTAAATTTAAAATTACTGAAATTTAGGTTCTCTAACAATGGAATAACGCTGTTTAACGTCTCGCAGTGATATGGCGCGAGTTTTATTGTTGGTGACGTCAGAGAGTTACCGAGAGACAGATCTGGGCTATTATATTAGTAATGAGCCGAAACATACACAAATTAAAACTTTAAACTATGAGAGAGATGTATTCCTCAGAGTGAGATTAACACTTTCGCTATCAGGATCTCCTGGGAAAAACATCCACAACAGATTTTACGTCTGTCACATATATATGACAGTTGGTAACGAAATGGCTAATTTTTTTACTCAACAAAATTTAACTACAAATATTTTGCTACTTTAAAAAGGTAGCAACTAAAGCAATAGCAATATAAATAATTTCCTTCGAGATTAGAAATGATGATTTCTTAGGAAACAGAACCCACTCAAAGTACCATTTTTTCAGGTCATGAATGCTGCAGTTGGCACTCAAAATAAATAATTTCCTGACAGCATACAAAAAATCAACCAACAAGTTCAAAAATTCAATTGAGGGAATCCGGATTATTTAATTTACTATTCAACTACGTGAATCAGAGGTAATATACAGAATTGAAGTAGAAGAAGGTAGTATCAATGAAAACCCCATGGAATGCTATAAGATTTACATGCTTCGTTGCATATGTTCGCTTCGTCTTTATGAAATAAGCAAACAAATTTCGCTTATTATAGTCTTTAAATACACGAATGTTTATGTCTAATGTATGTAAATTAATATGCAAAGTTCTGGTTAACGAAAATGTTAAATCTTCTATAAATAAGAAATGTATAGAAATAATAAATAGGAAATGTATAGAAATAATAAATA
>BGPR01001022.1:51935-84655 GCA_013235015.1 Araneus ventricosus | reverse complement strand
TTTTTTCTATTATCAGTGCTATTTGAAAATCGTTTTGCAAGCAAATGCATAAGAGTAGGAAGTAATAGATAATGAAACAAAAAGTAAGTGAAATTAGAAATAAGAAAGTAAAACGAAAAAACTCGTTCATGCATTGTTACGTAACCTTCGGAAATCCTTATCAGTAAATACTAAAGGAAATCCTACAATCGCTGGGAAACTACCTTCTTAAAAGATAAAAAAAGATTGGAAAAATAAGCAAAATAAATCGCTATAATAAGCTCTACTTATCGAGTGTTTGTGCTAACAATTTGATGAAAATAAAGCATGTTTTGAGAAAGATTTAAAGAAAGGTTTAAGGTACACGTTGAATAACTGTTCCGGCCATTATAGAATATAAGTGAGTGGTTATCACGGGATTTTAGGACAATTTTAGAATTGGCATTTGTAGAAATCTTTAAATTTAAGTATGCCAAGAAATAAATATATTCCAATAAATTCGAAAGAAAAGGGGAAAATAATCGCATGGAAAAATCGAAGAATATACAAATATATATACAGGGTTATTACAATTAAAGTTCACCAATTCAGAAGGACCTACAGCCGGTTCTATGGCTGCAAATGAAATAGAATTTCAATAGTATGTAGTGAAAGTGATAAAAAAAAGAAAGAAAGGGGGAGAGGATAGTTAATTGCTGGCGCTAAGAGATTTTTTTTTTATGTAAAATGTTGTGTAGAGTTGTTTCATAAAGTGGAAATGTTTAATTATTGATTTGTGAAATGTTTGATGTTTAATTGAATTTAATGAAGTGGAACTTTAGGATTGTTTATTATGTGTGGAGATAGATCTTGAATAATTATTAGCAGATAATTAGAGTGTCTGTTAAGCAACATGTGTAATGCCATTTAAGATAACTAAAATACTAAGAGATAAAAGGTGTAATTAATCAGTAATTTTAAAAGTTCATAAGTTATGATTCTAATATTAATAGCATATATAAAAAGATTAAATAAATCATCTCATAAAACAATACGACAGAAAAAGATATGTACAATTTTTTATTTGACCAAGTTTAAATTTTTTTAACGTCAAATATTCAGTTAATGGGGGGAAATATAACTAATTCTTCCGAATTTTTCTCCAAGTTTTATTCGTTTTTTGATAAAAACTAATTTTAATCTAAAGAAAAATTAAATGTAAAAATATGTTCACTATCCTTGTAGTAAAAATTTATAACAAAAGAACGAAAATTAAAATTAAAAAAAATAATGTTGGCAGATATAGATACACAGTTTTAAGAGCGACTATATATTTCTCCGCATCTATAGGTTCATAAAAAAATGTTAAAATTTAAATATCATAATAAGGCATTTTTATTTTTTGATTTTACGTTTATTTTTATGAAATTATTTATTACTTTTATATAAAAAAAAGTATCTTTTCATCGCACAAAAAATCAATTTCGGTCAGGGTGTAAATGATTTAAATCAATTGATCTAAATCAGTGATTTTAATCACGATTTAAATTAATTGATTTTTTTTTTAAAAAAATCTTTGATTTAAATCATTTTTTTTAACTCTGGAAATCCTCTTGAAAATCTAAATCTAACTAGTGCTGCTTTTTTTCTTAGTTAGTACAACCTATCTTCTTTATGTTTGTCCCTATGGTGTAATCCTCACTTGACCATTCTTATCTACTAGAAGATTTGTGCCCGTTTAAGATGGGCTTTCAGCTTGCCAACAATATCTCAGATATGATTGTCACAGATTTATTAATAAAAATCTTATAAGTAATAAAAAATAAAGGAAGCCTTTCAGTATAAGAACGCAAAGGCCACATACACAGTAAATTACACGTACACAGTAAATTAAGAAATCAATTGAGGGTGGAAAAGACTGCCAAACTGGCATTTCTGTTCAAATCTTTAAATAATTATTGCGTCATTATTGAGTTAATTATTGCGTGTGATTAAAATTTCTGTAAAGCTTTTTCTTATTTCTAAAATCTTTGTTTTAAAATTTGCAAAGTAAGTCATTATATTATCTGTCAATTCAATTCTGCTATGCTCCCAAAGTTATCCATTTGGGACAAAATACTTTAGAATAGGTATTTTACTTCATTATTTGCATGCCAAACAAAATATTTTATTTACAGATTTATACTATCAAGAACTAGGTATTTACAAGCTCTCTATGTATAGAGTAGTCAAACTTATTTAAAAAAATCTGATTTAATTTGTTTTTTTTAATCTGATTTTAGTCGAAAAAGTCTGATTTAAATATTTAAAAAATCTGATTTTTTTTTAAATCATGATTTTTTTACTCCCTGATTTCGGTCATTGAATCAGTTTCACAAACACGATACAATTACTAGTTAGCATTTACCTATCGTTTATAGGAGCAGCGCATACCGTTTTTTCTGAAACAAAAATATACCTTACTTCAGTGATGCATGCAGTGACTTGCACAGATATACGCAATTTTTTAAACAATGTGTCAAACACAGGAACGGGAAAACTAAATTAAGATAAGAGCAATCAACACTCACGCAGACAAAGCAATTTCCGATTTAATAACGTAAAGTGAACTTGAGTATTTCACCGTGTACTGTTTTTATATGCAGGCAGCAATGTTCAATTTAGTTGGTGTTTTCATTAAACATCAATCAAATCTCTTTCCTAAAAGTCACCAGTTCATTAAAGACTGTAACGGATATAATTATCCACCGTCCCACAAGGTGGCATTGCCTCCCATCTCTTTGGAGTGAACTTCTTCAACTGAGAGATTTCGTACTCAAAAACGTTAAATAAGTTGTGGTACCTCAGAGCTCGTAACAGTTGCGAACCTACGCAATTTTTTTGCAAAATATTAAGTTTCTGGGAATTCCTAAATTTTATATGTTTCATTGTAAATCACCATTCATAATTTTTTTTCTCAAAATAACCAGGCCTTGGGTAAATACCCCAAAAATATTTACCAATCAACTGGGTGTTTACCCACCCCACATTATTGGTCGTATGCGAGAAAGTTTCGGGGAGAAAACGCCCGCTGGTTTAGTTTAGAACAGGAATGTAATGGTGCCGGTACGCACTAGAACGCCGTTCCGGCACTGCTTTTTTTTCACAAGAAATAAATAAGGAAAAAACTGTGAAAACGTCCTTAAAACAGCACAATTCTTGTCAACCAGTGTAGAGCGTTCCGGCACTGCTTATTTTGAGACTACACCACTGGTTTAGAGAGGGAAAATAGAATAAAACGAAGAGGCAGAAGTTATCCAACCTTCGTTCTGCATTTTAAGTAAAAAATTTCTTTACGGTAGCTTTAGAATTATTCTAGACGAGGCGCATATACATATAAGATTAATTCTATTCAAAATATGCAAAAAATATCAAACTGAGGTATAACATTGTAATAGAAAAAATAATATGTTCGGTTCAGTTGGCTAAGATTACTACGTACTAAGATCATTAAACTGGATTAATTTTAAAACGACTTATTCTTGGTCCTAGCAGGAAGTTTTTGTTTTAAAAAGCAACTTAAATGTCAGTCCAAGTAGTATGTATTTTAATTGTTAAAAGATGACCAAGCAATAATTCTTGAAAGATATTTTTATAGACTATATATTTACGAGACTTTTTCGAACAAATGTACAGCCTTTTATAGATTTTTAGAGGATTCACGAAAAGTCTTTTCTGCTCGTAAAAAACAGGAAACGGCTAAATTATAAATTCTGGAAATAGCGCATCCTCAACTGGATATGAAAAAAAGAAATGAGCAAATAAATCATCAGAATAAAATAAACTAAAGGAGTTTCAAAGGGAAAAATGCCGATGCGCACGATCACTTCTTCACAGAGTCGCTTCCATTTGCTTGAAATTATAAAATGCCTGTGAAAAAGTTGCAGAGCTGAATATCAAAATCTTAAACATAGAAAATCTTGCTTGTAGAAATGATAAGCATCTACATCCGGTTAAAGCCAGAAAGAGAGGTCGAGTTGTCCAATGATCATGAGAAGTGAACCGAAACTATAAGTCACCCAACGAAAAGAAATTTCATAAAAATTATTTCAGAAATCACAGAAGATGATAATTTTTAAGAATTGAACATTTTAATGTTACAAATAACCTCCTGAAAGTAGCCTTATAAAATTGTCCAAGAAACTATTTAATTTCATATGGACTACTTAATTATTATGAAAAATTAACTGGGCCAATAAGTTAATGATTTCAAAACATTCCAATCTCATTCTGATCTGTTACTTGATAAAAAAAAAAATTATTTTTATCTCAAACAAGGTAAATAGCATTTAGGCTATATCTTTTAATCAAATAAGATTCAAGCCGTAATAGAACGGCAATAAATCATAGAAGATAATGAACATTTATATTTTTGTAAACTAGATAAATATAATAATAAGATCTAGAAATAAATCACCACTCTTCATTCAAATTAAAGAAGGTTAACTCTCCTAGCGATACTTTGCATAATGCTTTTCAGTTTAAACCTTCCAATTCCTTTTAATCCTTTCGCAAAAGATCTTTATGATCACACAACTGAAGAGGCATGTAAAAAAAGAGCCCTAGTAATCCAAAACATTACGGAGTAACTTCATTTATTTCAACTTCATTATAAAAAAAACAGCGTTCTGTGAGCAGCAAAAAGGCATATTGATTGCTCTAAATTGTGGAAGATGCATGTCCACAAAAAGTCAACCTTAGCCTTGGCAAACCATATATATCCAAAAATACTATGGAACATTAACTAAAACATAAATATATATGAAAAAAATGATACTCCCATACGAGTATACGAAAAAAAGGAGCCGAAAAAGATAACGTTCGGAAGGGATGGCATTTAAAAATATCTCCGAGGTGGTCCATTTTATGTTCTTTCAACTTTCTCACATAGGGCGAGGATCCGTTAAGATGCGGCCCGAAAGGACACCGAGTTCCTGGAAAAGTAGCATCCATGGGCGCAGGCGCGGACCCGCAAATATCAAAGGTGAAGTGCGCTCCTTAGAAAAAGGGAATTGCGGATTGCCAGGATTTGGGAGTTTAAACGAAGCGGTTGACAACACGGTCGCTTCTGCCGCCCGTTGTCGAAGCAACAATCGTAAAAACAGGCGTGCATTTTCGGTTCACACGAGACTTCGAAGGAAAAAATAATCGTTTTCATCAATATGATTGTTTGTATTGGGATCCGAACATTTGGAGGGAAAGGGGTAAAGATAAACACAGGAAATAATGAAAGAATCATTTGACAAAGAATATTTTTATATTGCTATTTAAACGATTTTGATTATTGTTTTTGAATCTTACTGCGCCAGTCAATAAATTAGTTGACTAAAGAATCATTTGGCAAAGATTATTTTTATATTGCTGTTTAGACGATATTGATTCTTGTTTCTGAGTCTTGGCGCACGCAATCGATGAATTAGTTTACTACCTATAAAACACGAATATAATTTCTAAAGGTAGCTTCACTTTTTAAATGTTTTGAAAGATCAATAATGGATTACTAGCTGTGTGGCCCGGCGTTGCACGGGCTATCACGAATAATAGGATATTCCCGGGCAGAGAGAAGTGAGGTCACGTGAAACCATGGGATCCATATATTTTCATATGCCCCGCCTCCGTTTTTCTCTACAATCAACAAATATTGTCACTTACTTTCTCTAATAAACGTTACGAAGTTAAACACTTTAATACAAAAAAAGAAAGAAAAAAAGCATGAAAATGATTTGTTTCCATTGTTAATAAATCCAATAATGGGATATTCCCGGGCGAAGAGAAGTGAGATCACGTGAGTCCTTGGGATCCATATTTTTTCATATGCCCGGCTTCGTTTTTTTTTTTTTTTTTCAAAAAAAATTGTCACTTACTTTCCCCAGCAAATGTAAATATTCTTTCAAATCTAGTCTTTTTATTACTAATTTTCATATGCCCGCCTCCGGTTTATTTTTTTTACACATATTGTCGCTAACGTAAACGTTACGTTCCCCCCAAAACGTAAAAAAATCCTTTGAATCCTATATTGTTTAATTAAAATTTTTAAATCCAACTTATAGTTAATAACCCAGAGTTTCTCGGAATCCACATTTTTTCATATGCCCGCCTCTGTTTTTTCTCCTACAAATATTGTCACTAAGCTTCCCAAACAAACGTAAATCTGTTTTGAATCCTCTCTTGTTGGATTAAAACTTTCAGTTCTAGCCTTTTTACTACCTTAAAGCAGTTTGATTTAAATAAAAACGCAAGAATTCTTATGCTTATAAATTAAAACAGATGAGCATGATATTTGTTTTGCAAAAGAAAAAATAAAGCGAAATAAAAAAAAACAGAAACGATTTAATAGTACACCAGGCTGATAAATTAAACACCAGAAACATATATTTTCGTCTTGCCCGTATTTGAATAATAACGAAAAAAAAAAAAAACGGATAAAAATGAATAAATATTTTCCCCCAACAAACGTAAATGTTGCGAAACACCGTACGACAAAAAAAAGAAAGAAAATTGCAGGAAAACTATTTTTATCCGTTGGTAATAAATCCAAACACAGAAGCTCGTCCCCGTCAGGACAAATTTTTTTGTACCCCGCTCACCCAACGGTCTATTCAACTAGTTGATAAATAAAGATCTGGTAAAAATTTGAGAGGGTCATCGTAACACCTTCCTCTTGTACAGCAAGTTGTGCTTCCCTTGTCGGGGAGACCCTGCCCCCCTCGTCGGGCAGACTGTGACCCCCTCCGTCAGGGGGACTCTAACGCCATTCCTGATTCGAAGATTGGTCAGTTGGTTGATTTGGGTTTACTGGCGCTAGACCCAGTTGGCCATGCTGCGCCAAACGTACGGTGAAAGTACAGGCATATGATGGGGCATCATTCGAAGGCGTTAGTTTAGGGGTGGGGAACCATTTTGCACTGAAATGCCGCATGGAATTTCGGCAGTTGGGAAAAAAGCTGCACGAGGTGAATCTTATGGGTTACTGTTCAGTAATTATTATTATAGTACAGACAATTATATTATTTCAATGCAAGTTGTAAATAACTGGTAAAACCGCATGAGAAACGCACGAAGGCCGCAGGTTCCCCAACCCAGTGTTAGTTCCTAAAAACTGAATAGTAAATATGAGTGCTGACAAAAGCAAGAGCATACAAAGTTTGGATTAAAATGTTTAAATAATCTAAATAATGCCAATAAAAATTGAATGAAGAATTAACAATACAAGAATCAGTATTAATAAATTTATGAAAATCTATATATATAATTCTCTTACGTAGCGACATAAAAGGGTCGAATTTCTTAATCGCCGTTTGGCAACAGCTCGCAAGTTTGTTTTGTTTACAATGCGGGAAGACCACGACAATGGATTTTGTTTTTTGAGTGACAACGGTTTTTTGGGGTGTTTTTTTTTTTAGTTAAATAGTTTGAACAAATTAAGTTTAAGTCGTGCAGTTTCGATTAGGCAAATGAATGGATGTCTCTTTAATATGTCCTTTTTAGTTAAAAGGTTGAGGAATGGGCTATTTCATCTTTCGATTACTCACATTTTCAGAGTTTTAAAAACATAAGTGACTATCCAGAGAAAAATGTTGTACCTTTCTTGATAAAAATGTAACTGGAGTGAGTCTGTACACATGCGGGGAAGCATTCTGAGAAACACAACATGAGTAAACTTAGGATCTTATCAATTTTAAAAAGCTAAAAAATACGTAATCATTACGGTTTCAATTTTGAATAGTTAATATCAGCATGTTTCAAGCCACTTTTATCTTTAAATGGTCCTTTTTTAGGTAAAAGGTTGTAAAGTGGGTTATATCATCTCTTGACAGCTTAAATTTTCTGAGATTTAACACACAAATAACTGCTCAGAGAGAAAAAGTTACATCTTTCTTGTCTAAATAATAATTGGAGTGAGTGTGACTACATGTAGGGAAGCTTTCCTCAGCAACATTTCATTGAAAATAGAGCATGTTTAAAATTTTGGTGGAATGAAATAAGGGCAAATAAAATTGTTGAAGATATTGTCAATTGTGTAGGGAAAAAAGTTTCAAATGACAAAATAATACTTAATAATAATTTGATTAATACTTAAATAATTTTGATTTTTAAACATCTTAGAATTATATATATATTACCATTCAGATTTCTTTCTAACATTTACATCTGTATCTCTGTGCTACCAGAAGATTTCAATTTTAGTAATTGATGAAAAAATAATTTTAGGAGTTCATGCAATTTCAGATAATTTAAATTTACTTTCAGTAATTAATGTATTTGTAATTTCCTATCACTAGCAGAAATGCGTAAATGTATGGCGAGCGAAATGATTCTTGGGAGTTGGGGAGCGCAGCGAGCAGGGTATGTAACCCCCTAGTATATTGAGATTTTTATAATAAATATCCATATTCTGAACACAGTCGTAAAAGATATTGTTTAGCAACGGATTTCGAAACCCTCCGCGCTTTTACGCATGCGCCGGGCGGAGTTATTTTCATCAAAATAGGGGGAAAGTGAAGAATGGAGAGGGAGATGTTTACATTTTACTTAGCGTGATCTAACACAGAATTCCGGAAATGCGCTCATATTACTCATGGCCTGACACCCCTTTCCGGTGTAAAATCGTCCAAAAGTGCTAGTTTCGGAATCTGTTGCTAAACAGTACAATATTTTTCAATTTACATTTGTTGCATTTTCTGTTTCGATGAAACTCGAATAATAGAAATCATGAAAGGTGAATTTCAAACAGTGTGAAATTCAATCCAATATAAAAAATTCCGAGTTTACCTTTTAAACAATCTTGAAGAAAGAAAGTTCACAGATAGAGCTAAAATCGTGTATCGACAGTAAAAAAATAGTGCATCGTTTAAATCTATTTAAGAATTTAATAGTTTGATTTTGACGTAGTCAAAAGCTACTAATTTTTAACATTAAAATACACTATATTTTCATTCATTTTTTTTCTTTGCAGAATATGAAATAATGCAGCAAGATCAGACGAGAATATCGATGCTTTTTAACTATTATTATATTTAAGTTTATATTAATACCTTTTTTTTGTTATCTAGCAAAGACATAATTTAAACGTGTAATATTTCAGATCATTAAGCAATAAAGACCGACTGAAATAACAGATAAATTGAAAATCAAAAAATTATGAATGATTTAGTTCAGAATGAAACCCCAAAACTTTGGTTTTCTGGATAAAAATTAATTAATAATATTTATTTTTTGAAAATTATATTCCCAAAAGTAAAAGTTGGATATCGATAAATATGTCTGACTTTGCATATATAATGGCTCTCAAATCGAAATGAATGAGTAAGATTTATCAAACAGTCAAAACAAACATGAAGTTAGCTTGAAAAGCAAAACTCCGATAGAAAAAAAAATGGGATGTTTCACTTTTAAAAAAAATAATTGCAATTCATTATTAACCTTCAAAAAGTATAAAAAGCAAGCAGCTTATGCTTTCCAATACTAGTCATTATCAGATTATTCTGCTCCTTTGTAATAAAATTCTTTGTTAGTTACAAGATAAATCAGCTAACCTTTAAAAAGTATAACAAGAAAGCAGCTTATGCTTTACTATGCAGCAATACTAGTCATCATCAGATTATTCTTCCCCTTTGTAATAAAATTCGTTTGTTCAGTTACAAGATAAATCAACGGTTTTCCTTACTGATTGTTTTGACCTATTATATAATACTTAATAATAAATAAATAAATTAGATAAAAACGTTGTAAAACACATAATAAAATTATAATTCTGTAGCTGAATTTCCTTCTTAAGTCGGTAAATTTTAACAAGCTTCATTGTTAACAATACTAAAATTCAGACGATAAATCATATTCTTTAGAGAATTGAAAAAAGAGAGATTTCAAATATGCTCAGGAAGTTGTGAAAAGTCTATTTCTATAAAATAATTAACCATGAATTATTAGCGCAATAACAATAACAGCAAGATAATTTAATTTTTCACCACTTTTCTTTCTTTAACATCTAAATAACAATGGATGCTTTAATGTGATTATTTCGCAATAAAATAAAACGCAGTGGATTCAAAATTCAATTCCGAATAGAATTATTAAATAAGAAATTAAGATTCCAAATTTTCGGCAAAAATTTTCAACAATTACTCTGGATACATCTTAAATTCAAATTGCAGAAAATCTCGGAGTACTTTTATTAAGTGTTTTATTATGTTTTGAAGAGGTTTACTAGAAGAAGGAACAAAACGAACAAAATTATTTAGCGATACAATCCGAAAATATAAAACACTCCCAAAATTGAGAATATATGTATCATTTATCTAATCTTTACAGATTAATACAGTAAACCATTGACGGACACGCAGGTTAAGTCATTAATACATTACTCGCACAATAATGCAAAATCACATTCCGTGCATTTTTTCTATAAAAGTTAACTTTCGAAAGAAGGAAAAGACGTGCTAGGTACAGTTCAAATTAAGAAACTATGCATAATTTAAACAAACCTAAATATTGATGTAATTAAAAGAGGAAATGAAAGAAACATTAATTGAAAGGATTTTTTTATTACTGCTTAATAAGTAGGTTCATAATGCAATTCTGTTTTTTTAAAAAGCTGGTGAATTTTGCTTGGAGCAATGATTGACGCATCTTTGCGGTAAGGAACACAGAGTTTTTCATGCCTTTTATAAAGTGTCTTCGTTTTAGGTCGATCTCCATTGTAAAATCAGAGAGCGCCTGAGGCTTTTTTTTAACAATTCATTTAATTTCTTATAAGCTAAAGACGCTTTATCTTCTTCACTTATTTCTTCGTTATCGCTGCTGTCACTGTCGGCTGGTGATACAAGATCATCCAATTCTGCTGTGTTTCTTATTCCACTTGTTCTAGTCCTCAGCTAGACCAAGTCCAAGAGTCCGCTCGCCCACAGAAAATCACGAACGAGCGCAGGACTTTCAAAGTGGTTCCTCTTCTCCAGCTCCATACATGAGAGCAGATGGTCTGGAGTAGATTGGTATGTGAGGCACTTGAGGCACACAGGAAAAACCTTTTGTCCCTGTACATATGAAAGTGTGCGAGTATGTCCGCTAATAAATCTTGTTATGGTGGTCTGCAATTTCCTATTGCCCTTCAGCTCTACGGTTTTTGTTTGTACCAGTCATGAATAGGTGGGATCCTCCAGGTCCTGTTGTTATCGGCCCTGACTTTTGAGAAAATTTCACTATAGGTAAGTAGACCTCTATTGTCTATCGGTTCAGCAGAGCCCTCCTTGGCCAATTCATCGGCCAAGTCATTAAAGAAGAGATCTACATGGGAGGGGATCCACTGCAAATGAATGTCATTGTGAGAAGAGTATATCCTCAGTTTATTCACAATACCCGTGCCGGTTTTGTCACCAATGTTTCGCCAATTACTTAAAAATTGAATACAACTCCTACTGTCTGTAAAAATCCAGATGTCGCAAGAGCTGTTATTGAAAATTATATAATCCAAAGTCATCCAATTCTTCATTTCTCGATTAATTCTTTAACTTCTCCGGCTTCTGTATCTGAAAACTCCTTCGCCGCCGATTGCTTTTGCAATTTGTACTATTTCTCTGGTGTCATTTTCAACATGGCAACGCTGCCGACTGTTTGCAGCGTTCCGCATATGAATGAAATTCTAGTGTTGGGACAAATTAAATGGAAACAATTGAGATATAGCGTATGTGCAAAATTGCATTCTACACAGATCCGCTCTCCCAGTTACGACCCACTTAACCCTAGGAAGAAAAGCCAAAGAACTTATACTGATTTTACCGATTTAGACCTACAAATATATATTTCTTCTAAACAATCAAGTCTTATTAGGAAAATATTAATATATAATTTTCTGCATTTATTTTTATAAAAAAAACTTTTTAAATTTTTGTTTCTATATTTTTTATCAATCGTGAAACTTTTAAAAAGCCTACTAAATGTGTTCTATGAGCGTAAAAAGCGCTAGGAAAACGATCTAGAAGCCTGAATGGCCATGAGCGAGACATCTGAAAGTTGCTTTTCCTGCCGAGCATATTCCTCGCCAGGCACCAGGTAGCGCTGCGGTCGTTGGTTAACATTACGTCTATGGAAGTGTCCCTTCTTCACGCTGTACATTCTTTGGAAAAGCCGCTCCAGGACACTTCTTGTTTCAGATAGCTAAACAGCAAGACAGTACAAGCGAAGAAAAACCAACCCCCCATCATGGAGAGGAGAAGCTATCAGGAACTGAGACTAACCAGTCCTTGTCAGGACTTATGTGGAAAGTCGGAAACACAAACATGCAGTCCGGAGATCCCTTGCACCACCTTTGAGGCATGGCATGGCATGGCAAGCAACGAGGGAGAATGAACTCCAACAGTAAAATCATTAGGCATATCATTTTCTTTCTCTTTTTTAATTTTTTCCTTTTTGTGTGTGTGAATGGTGCGTGAAAGTAAGAATGAACGGATGCTGAAAGTTGTATGCTATTAACTACACTTTTTTCCCTTACAGCAAAACACCCCCCTATGTAGCAGAATTCAATTTGGTTAAACTCATTTTAAATAAGGTCTAATTAAGCTAAATTGTTAGGAGTCGAAGATTGTGGCCCATGATTGCGTGAGCTTCGCCCACCCACCCCATCACTGTTGGTAATCCGCTCTCGGCAAATTACTGTATATTAACCGATATTCGAAATTTAAAACTTTCTAGAATGGCTTTCAGAAATCTGTCACCGAAAACGCATTGGAAAAAAAATATCAGTCTGCATTTTTTTCATATTAAAAGCAAATTGTTTTTATGTTGAAGACAAGAAATGTAGACAGAAAAAATCCAACATAATTACTTAGTTAAACGAAAACAAATACTGAAATAATATTTGATTACACATTTTGTGCAAAAAAAGTATGGTTTTCAATCTGCGTCCAAATAATTAACGCCACCTAAAACATTAATAATAGTTATTTTTAATTACCATTTTACAATTTTTTTCCTCTTAATGACATTTTTTCTAAGGCGATTCTAGCACATTCTTATGATTTTTGTTCTTGTACCTTTTCTATTACAAAGGACCCCGAACTTTTTCATACCTAAAATTATAGCCTGAACACTTACTGCACACTAAATTACTAGTAGTTATAGAAATGAATTTATTAAACTTTTGTAAAGATATCGCTTCTTTTTCATTCGACATACTACTACGACAAACCTTCCAATAAACCCCTAGGCATATTCACGTTGAGTACTGGAAATTTTCAAATATGCAAATCATAATTAATTTATTAAAAGCAAGCTCAATATTGCGGTGCAAACACTGTATACTGATTTTCTGATAAACGTATATTTAGAATATTATATCGTATCAGAAGACTTAAATATGATTTTTTAGTGAGTACATTTCACTCGCTCTTCCTAACAATGGAAATGAAAGATTGACTTACAGCAATCAGACAATTATAACTTGCCTTCCTGACTGTTGTCCAAATTGCTTCTTAAAAATAGAACTATTCCTATCATTGCTGAAGTGGACTGAACAATTTCTAGGACGCAGATTGTTTGAGTTTCATCTCTCAATTCTGAAAAAGCAACTCTTTTCGTTTTCTTCCAAATTTCGAAAACAAGAACGTTGTCAATAGAGTTTCTCTTTAAGTCTACTGGTGACTGATTGAAACTTCTTCCCCCATTTAAGTCAAAAATCTTAGTCTTCCTTTAAACAAATCAGGTACCTTGTCGTCTTATTGAATTGTTCATCTCAACCCTGGAATTCAATTCAATAATCAAAATATTCTTAATAGGAAATTAAAGATTTCATTAATTTAATCGATTTAAACGTTAATAAAGTTGGATTGATTTCTTTTTCAAACCATTTTCAACGAGGAATCTATTTGAAACATTTTCGATTTTTTTTTTAAATCCTTCACGCACCATTTTTTAAAAATTTTGATGGCAAAAACTTATATCGTGTAAAATAGAGTAAGTAACACATTAAATACAATTTTAAAAAACCCAACTTTAATTTTATAATATAAAATATTATTTTTCATTTGTGTTGCATATATACTACAAAGTACATTACTTGGCAAGATTTTCCAGATTGTCATCTGTATGCTGTTCCAAATAAGATAGATAAAAAAAAAAACATCATATAAGAAAGGAAAAAAAAATGTTAAATCGTTTCTTTTTTTAAATACAATAATTAAACACAAATTTATACAATGGTGAGATGTTTCGAACTTAATAGCATGAAATAAATTAAATAGAAGGTCACAATATATAAAAAAGTAAAATACTGGGAAGTACTAGTATTACACAAAACTATTCTTTAGTATTAAAATTAAGAAGACAATTTTTATTTCGGTTTAAGAATGGGGCAGCTCCACATTTCAAACATCTAAAGAAGGTTAAGCCTTTTTACTCAGGATACTTGCACCTCTGGCGCTTCTCCAAGAACTCTGGCCAATGTCCACTTTCATCCAAGCTAATGTCTTTACACGGCATTTTTGTGGCAGATGCCTTGTACCTTTTAGATTGTACTCTGCTCATTTTCATCACTAGGTGAAAATGAGCAGAGCAAGTCGGTGAAAATAACACAATACATTTATTGGAATGCCGTATGAAAAGTGGCTAGAACTTCGAGAGCATAGGTGAAAGAATAGATCAGTAGTGACTTGTAAAAAATGATTGTACTGTTTGTATGGGTCAATCCAGGCGAAAATTGGATCTTCTCAAAATTCCACTTCATAAAAACGACCCCTTCACAAAATTCAAATTCATAAAAACGACCCCTTCACAAAATTCAAATTCATAAAAACGACCCCTTCACAAAACTCAAATTCACAAAAACGGCCCCTTTTTTCAATCTGACTTATATTTAAAAAATTTTTGAATGAGGCATTGCTCAAAATATATATACGAGTATTTTTTCAGTATTATATCAAATTACTGCATATATTTGGTTCAATGAAACACTTTTTAAACTAAACGTAAAATATAGAAATATGACTGCTAAAATTGAAGGTTTTACATGATAAAAAAAAATTTCACAAAAATGGGCCCCTAAAAAGACCTGGATCGACCCCTGGTTTGTTTCTCAGTAACTCGTGTAGAAGTAACATTGATTGTATGATTGCAATCGATAGTACAAATGTCGGAGGTCACTCTGGGAGACGGCAATGCAAACTTTTTTTCATTTGTTCAATAAAATCAGCAAAAGTCATTGCTGATAAGTCATTCATGAGGATAAGAAAGAAGTTGCCTTCCAATAATGTTCCTCACATGCTCACTCGATGATAAAAATCGTGACTTCGGGACCATGGCAGTGTTGATATGATTGCAGCGGAGATATAGGGTTTTAGCATTATCATGCGGGAGAGAGAACAAACCCTTAACAATCCATGAATGAATAATATCTTTCGTCATGGGGATAATACCGCGCGAGTTCCAACTGTCAGAGAAATCTCTTCCCATACCAAGATGCCCGAAGTTAGCCCACTTCATCTATGTTTGAAAGCACCCCAAAAAATTATTATTAAAATGCTCGAATCAAACAACTCAGTTAATATCAACGAATAAAACCTTAACAATAATACGCAGTACGCCAATTTATCAGTCTAAATATGAATTTCTTTTTCTAATTTCGAATTTCATGGATTTCATGACTCAAAACATAAAGGCCGCCCTTGGAAGAGCAATACTTATTAGTATGAAACCCATAAATAAATATATTTATTCAGACTAAAGCTCATTAAATTGTTTATATTTATAAAATATTTAAAAAAATAAAAATTTTAATAGACCACGTTTTTAAAACGGACTAAAAAGTATAAAATAATTTCTTCTAGCCCCATACAGATTTATAACCCCATACAGATTCAAAACGAAAAACGTGGGGCGCATGTAATAGATAATTGATGTATAAATAGTTTATTTCAGTCACTAACAATTTTATTGCAATGGAACTGATATGAACTGTTGTGTGAGTTTTCTCAACGACAGCTACTCCCTACACTCCTTACTATTAAATATTGCATGCGCCCCACGTTTTTCGTTTTAAATCTGTATGGGGTTATAAATCTGTATGGGGCTAGAAGAAATTATTTTATACTTTTTAGTCCGTTTTAAAAACGTGGTCTATTAAAATTTTTATTTTTTTAAATATTTATTTTCTGCTTTTTAGTCTTTTGTGTGTGAAATTTTGCAATCGATTTTAAACATCTTGATGAGATTATGACGGAGACATGTGACAAATTTCAGGCTTATTTCAGTTTATCTTCACCTGATCATAAATAAAAAATTGTTATTTTCCTGAAAAAGTAAGTTATGTGACGCAGAGACCTTTGAGATATAATGAAAACGTACTGCGCATGCGCAAAGATATGGCTAAAATATGGGGGTGCTTCGAAGATCCCATGGTCCATCCATATACCCAAGAACCAAGTCTGAAATGTTAATAGTTTTCGAGATATAATGAAAAACGTACTGCGGATGCGTCATGCAAAACATGAAATGACAGACAAACGGACAGACAGACAGACAAGAAAGCGAATTAATAATGCATTGTCATCTAGTTCTGAACTATGTTTAAAGTTTCAAGTCTCCAGCTCATCGGGAAGTTAGTTTAAAATCTATCGCAAGATTTGTACCGAACAGATAGACAGACAGACAGACAAGAAAGCGAGTTAATAAAAACGTGGTAATATAGAAGGAAATCATAGAATAAAATACTTCCTTCTGTATTTGAATTTGTAGGAAATGCAATGCAAATACGTACAAATTCAATTATTTTGACTTTTAAGATAACTACCGGAGTCATATAATATAACAAGACTTAATAACACGACAAGACCACATTTACAAATCAAAACACTCATTAAAAATGATTTAAGCGTTTTAACAATGAATGACCAAAACGTTCCAACTTTCTGTGAATATTTGTTTTTTCAAGTACGTTGAGATTGCACTTATAAGTCCCAGGGTCGTATACTTTCACAATACGGCTGATTTTAGGGTTCATTGTATACGGAAAAGAATCGAGTACGCATTTTGAACCTCTTCTTCTTGACCGACTGGATATAAAATTTGATACAGGTATAAAATTATGATTTAAGACCAAATACCAAATTTCAATCAGCTAGCTCGTTGCGATTTGAGTTGTTGTTCAGGACAGACAAACAGACCGGCAATAAATCCTTCAAGGAATTTGATCCAAAATTTGCCACAAATTTATTGTTCTATTAAATGAATCCATATGCAAGATTTCATCTATCCATCTTGTTGCGTTTTTTGAGCATATTCTCAGACAGACATAATTCTAATAATAAATATAAAAAAAAAACGCTTTTACCAATGCATTATAAAAGAAAATAATAATTTTTCTCAAAAATCTGGAGGTCAAAAAAATCGGAAAAGCGTGAGGCGCAGGTAGAAAAGCTGTAATTAAATTAAAATTGTAATCACATTTATAATATAAGATAAATGTTTAATAACATTTCGTTCCTTATGATAATCATTGTGGTTTTATATCTTTCTCCTATTATTTCCAGCGCCTCACGCTTTTTGTTTTGACCTCCAGATTTTTGAAAAAAATTATTATTTTCTTTTTTAATGCATTGATAAAAGTATGCTTTTAAAAACGTTTTTTTTATATTTATTATTTTCTAGTTTTTAGTCTTTAATTTATGTCATAATTCAGTATTACAAATATTTTATACATCAACTAACTAAAGCAATTATTTTATTGAAAATGGTCTGATTGGATGTACGTAATGGACCCTATGCTTTATTTAATTCCAGCAATAATTTCTTTAAAAAGATCTATAATAGGAGATCCTTATTTTTATTGAAACATTTAAATTACTGTGTCAAGTATTTTAGTTCTCAAAAATACTACAGATGGTGCCTCTGAAACCTACCGAGTGCAAACGCAATTTGGCGAATTTTTTTTTTTTTTAAATAATAATTGAGAGCTCTAAAATTATTAAAATATTGCATTGTCATCAAGACCCAATAAATATACAAAATTTCAGAACTCTAGTGCATTAAGAAGTGAGTGAAAAATCGATCATAAAATTCCAACCTTACATACATACAAACATGAAACATTTAGAACTTGGTAAAAGCGATTAGAAAAATTGCATTTTTTTCGGTGGTCTAAAATAAGCAAATGCATCAAAAGTTCTAGGTCGAATTTTTGACGATTAAAATACTTTCTCTTTGTGTAACTACGTGTACGAGAAAAAAAGTTAAATAAAATAAAAAGAGACTAACTGGAATCCCTAATGACTCGATCTAAATTGTGGGTAAGAGTTTAAAAGGTAAATGACATTTCACGCCGGGCACCTACCTTAGTGAAATTCGTTCTCTCAGCTTGCGGCACACAAAAAAAGTATAATTTCGGAAAATGAAATTTTTCTGCACCGTGTTTCAGAACTATCCATTCTTCAATCAAATGCTTACCATCACCTCAAAATTGAAGAATATTCAGAAAGAATTAAAAAGGAAAAAAAAAAATGTAAACGCTGGGAGCGATATGCACAAGTAATATACATCTACATATAATACTAGACAGTGACGTTGACAACCGACATAGTTTATTCACACAAACATGTTTAGCACAGTTTAATTTTTAATAAGATTTTTAGCAAAATTAATAGCTCTACAAGCGACAGCATGTCTTTCTGGAACGAATATGATCGATTTTCAATATATCTGTCGCTTTAAGTTGTAATGTCAGTCAAATATATAGTTTGATGATTAACTTTTATTACAGATTATTCAACAAACATTCAAACTTAATGCTTTTCTGTTTACTAAAAGTTCTTCAGAAATTTATGAAAAACTTTCAACACATTAGTTAACTT
Source organism: Araneus ventricosus (assembly GCA_013235015.1). Lineage (NCBI taxonomy): Eukaryota > Metazoa > Arthropoda > Arachnida > Araneae > Araneidae > Araneus > Araneus ventricosus. Next base: position 65,825 of record BGPR01001022.1, on the reverse strand, counting down.
AATGAATTAGTAGTATTCGAAAGATTTTCTGAATACTTAATTTTAAAAAAATTTGCGTTCGATTCTAAAAACATTCGATTCTTCTTTTTAAAGCAAACGCATATATAAACGAGAGATTTGCTGTCATAAAGATCAAATTTAATAAAATAAAGAAATCGGAGTAAACATTGAAGCATTCAAAAGAATGTTCACCATACTGATATTAAAATTGTAATGAAAGTAAACTTAACTTAAAGTGTCAAAAATCATTCTCTTTGTTTCTCACCTAATTATAAAAAGGAAAGAGGAAGATAACTTCGTTCAGTTTAGTTGTCAACAAGGCAAAAATTTTAGATGGAAGATCATACTCTTCTGAGATATCATTAATAAAAGAAAAACTTACATTGAAATAAAAAAAAATATTAAAATATTTTATAATAAACGCGCTTTTTTTTTTCACGATTTCGACATTCGAACAAAAACTGGGATTCATTTTGGGTGAACATGTAAACTGCTATCTCAGAAAAAAAAATTCGACGGGAGGCTGTCTCTGCGAAACGGCCACTGGGATTGAGGGGCGTAGACTTACTTACCTGTGACAAAAGTTGTTCTATGAGAATAAAGTAGCTCCATGTGACTTTGACCTATGGCCTTTCTCTGTTAAATGAAACTAAAACCAACTCAACTCAATTAAATCGATGGAAAGGACAGCTCAATTAAATCAACAATTGTTAATAATAATTAATTAAAAACAGTTAATTAATCGATTACTCAACTGTGACTTTCTGTGACTAAAGTAGCTCTATGTGACTTTGACCTATGACCTATGCTCTATGACCTTTCCCTGTTAAAGGAATTAATCTGAATGAATTAATTAATCTGAAATGAATTAATTATTAATCTGTTAAAATCCAGTTAATATACCGCTCTCAACTGATGCGTGCGCACGCATCGGTCGCTGTGACGTCATCAAAATTCTTCGTGATTTTCACTAACTCTGCAGCTCGACTGTGACTAAACCGTAATTCCAAATTCTAAAATTCTTTTTGCAGTCTTCAATGTCAACCTTTCTCTGTTAAATGGAACTAAAACCAACTGTATATGTTATTTCGTTGGGGAGCTATAAGCGTTTAAAAATACCACGAAAAGCGTCACAATTTTTTCCTTTCCCGACACACCATTAGACCACTATGGAGAGACGTAAGTCTACGTCAAAAAAAAAAAAAAAAATGTGAACAAATTCAGTGCTTATAAAGAATAAAATTCCTTTTGGTTTTCGCCATTTTGTTAAATAGATTAATGCTATTTAAAGGTCAAGGGTAAAAATTTCTATTAAAAATGAAAATATTTCAAATACCGACAATTCATTTGAAAAATCGCTTATATATAACTGGATATGGATCATATTCATAGGCCTACTAGATTTAGTTTATACAGAAACAAGACTCCATATGCATTTGCATTACTTCAAAGGACAGAAATTTAAAACAATTCGTTGACCATACATTTAATTCCAACAAGAGGAAAGGATTCACTTAGGCGACTAATTTAAAGAAAGTCCTCCAAAGCATCACAGAGGATGACGGAAGGAATTTTACAATGAACCCGCCGTTTGAGAACAGGATGTAGTAGAGGACGAAAAAGGAAATAAGATTATAAATACAAATGAGACTGTTAAGACAGTTCTTTCTGTGCTGATTATTTGAAACTTGGACTTCTTCCTTTTCTCGATTTTCCAACGGAATTTCACAAATGAAACTCAATATAAAATACATTTACAGCGAAATGAAATTTCAAAAAAATTTAATGAAAGCACATTTTTAAAAGTAAAGTATACGGTTAAATGTCAAAAGAAATTCTTTTAACATTTTAGTACAATAGGATTGCCAATTATGTAGTAATAAACTGATATAACGAAGCTAAAGAACTCGAGGACAAATTGGTTTTCAAATAAGCTTTATTCAATGTCTCCCAATATTGAAAATAAAATCGCAAGTTAAACCAATCATCTAAATGCTAAAGCAAAGTATTTCCCTACATTCGAATTTTTTTTAGAAAAAAGAATAACGGAATTTTATTATGTTCATTTGTTGATATGATACAAAATAGTAAAAAATAAATATTTTAAAAATAGTATTTTCAAGAACTTTCTAAAAGTATTTGCGCAAATATTTTGCAAAATTTAAAATTAGTATCCCATCCGTTGAATTTTCAAATTTCTGTTCAGATCTATTACACTTACGCGTTCGAAACTGAAAATTTCATAACATCTTCTATAGGATTGAATAATAATTCGTAAGCATTTTTTTTTTCAAATTTAAAAATGCACGAAGAAATAAAACGTATTGGCAAAATATTTTATAATATTTGAAAGAGAATGCTTTACAAAATACAGTCGGACCTCTATTTAACGAACCTCTATTTTGCGAATTTCTCTATTTTGCGAACTTTTTCTTGGAACCAAGAACATTTTGCGAATTTCTTCGTAAAATAACCTCCAAATAGCGAAGTGCATTCTCTATTTAAGGAACTTTTTCTTGTGATCCAATAATTTTTTTCTCCCTATTTCTCAAAATATTTCTAAACATTCAAACGTATTCTTTCTTTTAACACATTTTATGGTGATCAATGACCTTCAAGCTGGAAAATGTCAAAGCGAAAGTGCTTGAGCATCAAAGAAAAAATTTAATTCTTCATGAGGTGGATTAAGGCGTGAGAAAAAGTATATTGCTTTAAAATTTGGTATTCCTCCAAACAGCTTATCAACCATAATAAAAAAATCGTGATAAGATACAAAATTATGATTCATCAAATTCTTGTTCAAAATGTTTAAAAGCATGTGTCTATGAAGATGTAGATGAGGCAGTTTTGAAGTGGACAGTGTGAAAAATAAAAACAATACAGCATTGAATTGCGATGAAGACGAAGATGATGAAGACGGAAATGATCATGATGCAGAAATCAACAAACCTTCGTATGATAAAATGCTAAAATTCATCAATTTTAATATAAAATTATTTTTTAAAATTGAAAATACAGTGTATTCCTAGACAAAGTTTTGTTTTATTCTTGTTGTCCTTGCAGATTTCTTTTTGATGGGTAAAATATATAAAACAAATACATGTTAATTTACAAAATAAAGGTGTGATTAATTGCTTTTTAATAATATTTAGTGTTTATGAATTTAAAATTTGTTTTGTGCAGTTTAAAGTATTTTAAAAGGTGAATCTCTATTTAACGAATTTTCCATATAACGAACTTTTTTTCGGGATTTAGCGACTTCGTTAAATAGAGGTCCGACTGTACTTCATTTTAAAAAATTTTTAATGATTTTTGTGTATTTTCAGATCATTCAAATGAAAACTGAACATTTTCCGACACCATTTGCATTCTGTATTTAATCGAGGTGTTGAGACCACCGAAGCTACTCTTCAAATTTGTGATGTATATGGAGAAGGAGCAATGCTTCAATGTACTGGCTGCGTTGATATTTGCGCTTAAAATAATCAAGGGTATGAAGAGCGATTGATCCATATTCTTCCGCAAGCGACAAGAAGAATTTTTAAAAATGATTAAATTTGAAAACTTAACATAAATTTGAGAAACGCTCACTAATTAGTTATCAGTCCACTACAATCATTAATATATTGTAAATCACGTAGAATGGCGTTTTTAAATACTATATAATTTTTAAAAAATAATAAAAATTTTACAATTACAAGTTAGTTAGTCGGTACAAAACTCATTCATTAATATATAAAGATAATTAATTTCGCTTAAGCATCTTTATAAACTGGAACCTATTCGTATTTTCGTCGTATTCGTAAAATAAATTTTTCAAACATGTATTTACAGTTACCGCCAAGGGTCATTGTTTTAAAACAGAATATGAATAAAAATGTATCAGTTCTAGAATTCGAAGAAAATATTCCTTTAAATAAATGGGGGGGGATCGAAAATTTTTCTCAAAACAACCGTTTTAATTGCGCTTTATATTAGGCTGGAAAAATATAAACTAGGAAGTATATTCTTATGAAAAAGTGCGCTTTTCCAAAATTAATCCGCATAATGGTCGAGGATATATTTTATCGCTTCAAAATGTACTTAAGAAACATTTTTAATAAAAGCTTTCTTCAGCATATTTACATTACTTTTCTCTTCATTGAAAAGTTCAGTTCTTTTTAACGGGATAATGGTTAACCAACCCTCTGTGTAATTTTTTAAAATTACTATTCAGATGCAACGTTTGCAAACATGTTCAAACACCGTTGAGCCATGCGAGTTGTTATTTATATGTGTAAGGCTTTATTAGTACAGTCGACGCTCGTTATAACAACCACACATTATAAAGACAATTCCATTATAACGGCCAGTGATAAAATCCCCAACTGTGTTTCCCTATGCACTCTATGTTATTTTACTTCCGGTATAACGACCATCCAGCGTCGCCTAATCCCAATACAACGTCCGAATTCAGCGGACACTCTTCCAGGTATTTTTTCAAAATTCCTTTATTTTCTACTTTAAAATCTATTTCAGAAATATATTTTTAATTGATGAAATGTTATCTTTAATACCAATGATAAAAAATAATTTGAGTATCTAGTTGGAATCTCTTTAAAAATAGCCTATTTTTACGGAACTGCTGAGCGTGCATGTGCACATTTTTTAATTATATCCACTATAGCGACCACTCGTTATAAAGACCTTTTGCTGTGGAACGCAGAGGGTCGTTATAACGAGCGTCGACTGTATAATATATGATCCAACGCTATAAAAGTACTAAGTAAACACATTAGCCTGTGCAAATCGCAGGATGCAGCAGAAAATAAACTTACTTCCAACCCACAGAAATCGCGGGATACCGCAACCACCGTTATCCCCCACCGGTGGTTGTGGGGATAAAATACTATCTGCAAATGGCGACAAACGAACATGCGTGATGCGACATACATGATGCAAAAATCGCTCAAAAGGTTCTACAGGAAAGTCAGTTGAGCAAGATCTACCAAAATTGGCACCTAACTATCTCTTGGATAAAAAGAACTCATTAAGAAAGGGTCTTTTTAAAATTCTTGTTAGATTTTAATTAAAAATTAATTGAATATTAACATTTTCCCTCAATATCTTCGGAACATATTACTGAACTAAAATTATTTTTACACCACTCTAAACACTAAAAACATCAGCTTTTTAGTGATGCCAATTTTATATCCGTGTCGTATTTTGTCTAAGTTTACTAATCTTTTTAAGAAAAAATTCAAATATATTTTACAACAATACTTTTTATTGTTTCAGTTGCTGCATTTATATACACGCGCGTTGCAAATGATATTGAATATACTATTTCTGAAAGCACGCTATCATTGCTATATTTAAGAGTAAATTTCTAAAACTAATATAAAGACAAATGAATCAAGCCCAAAATATCATCACGCTACGACGTTTCGTACTTCAACCCCCCGCCCCCCCAATAATCATTATTTTTTCATCCATGCCATTCTTCGTTAATGTCGGACGTAAAAGAAAGTTAGATAAATTAAATCTTTTTTAAAATTTGGCATGAAAAAAAATTGTAATCAATACTAAAGAAATAGCAATACTATCAAGTTCATCAATGGAATTGTTCTTTAGGGTTGCCAATTAATACTCTATCTATAATCAAATTCAAGACGAAATTGCTTTATAATAAAAAATAATGAAAGATAGCTTTTCCCTTTCAGATATACGAATATAATAGAATCGTTTCATAATTTTATCCCTGGTTATTTTTTTACGTAAATTACAAAAAGTTATTAAATTTATCTTTAAAATAACACAAGCGACCAAAAATAGCGGAAACTTTTTGGGAAAAGTATATTTGCAATGTTTTATGGTTCATGGCGTCACTTCATATTAATGGAAAGATTATTTTATCAAAAATATAATAAATCAATAACGTTTGAGAGTTTTTGTTGGAATCATAGTTATACAGGAAGGGAGGAAAACATGCAGAAAACTAAGAATTACACAATTTTCTCGCAATGTCAATTCATACTTAATTCGCTTATTACTCAATGTAAATTATGCGTGACAGATTCGCATGGATTGATCCATGTTTGTTTTTAATTTGGAAGCTATTTTAACGACTTATATGAATTTGAAATATCTGAAATTTAATTTAGTTTCCCAAAATGAAAAGAAAAAAAAATATTTTTGGTCGGCTTTAGTTACGCGAATTGCGCTTTTTCGTAGAATTCAAATATACTGGATTTATTGTAGTTAAACAACTTTCGATATTTTTAAGCAATTTAGTGGGGCTACAGTGGTTCGATGTCTTTTATTCTTGACTATTGAATTGAAGTAGTTTATTTCGGTAGAATTCTCGGATAAAAACGCGTTTTATCCATCACAGCCTTTTTATAGTCTAAACAGAATTATTCTGAATTTTTTGGATTGGCCAAAATTGCATCGACTGCGCATCGTCTTTTTACGGACGGAAAAAAGCTCAAATACTTGATCCAGAGCTGCTTGCAGTCTTGTATTCAGTGGCGAATCCGGGGGGGGGGGGGCCCCGGGGCTGCAGCCCCTCCCAGAGCTAAACCAGAATTCTTGATTTCATTTAAAATCACTACAACTGTTTTTTCTAAATTTCCCTTTCTTTAAAAAATGATGAAAACATGACAACATTGCTTTCTGGCTTGACAGGCTCGAAAATTTTCCTACTTTTCTATTCATTCCACTTGTACTTTTAGCGTTGACGCGGTTGAAAACATTTTTTGGCCACTTATTTCATTGTATTTTTTTATTAAATTATCGAAAGTATTGTAGTGTTCTTTATGATTATTATTGTCAAGGTAGCAAAATCTGTAAAGTTAAAGTGTTTTGGTTTGCATAAGCCATGAGGTTTGACATTCGTCACGACGAAAATTTTTATGACCTCAGCCCCATCCAGACCCATATTCTGGATTCGCTACTGCTTGTATTATATTTGTTATTCAACTATTTTTCCTTTCATTTACAACTGTATGGAACGTGAAAAACAAGTGAAATTAGAGCCATCAAACCTCAAAAATCCCATTTTCCTAAAAGGTTTCTCTAATTGTGGCAACTAAAATAAAAAAGAACGTAAAAAGTTTAAAACTTTTGGCCTTAAAATAGTTTATTTACTTCAGCATTATTATCTTCTTGTTTATTAGCATTATTCGTCTAATAGTTTATTGGAACTGTAGAACGATTTCATTTTTCTAAGTTGTAGGTAAATCCTATTTTGTCTTTTCTGCTATAAGTGGCGTATAATTTGTATTTTTTTTAAGGTGTATATAAGGCATTTTTTTTCCCCAACCGTTCGGTTTCAGCAAAGAGCAGTTTTTGTATCCACTCGGATTAAGAGATTATTTAAAATTATGTATTCGAAAAGAAAATCATTAATCCTATTTTTCCGAAATTTGCCTCCAAAGTTTAGTTTTCGTCATTCATTTAGGTTTGATTCCTCTTTTAATTTATAAAATAAGCAAAAACTTCGTGCAAACAGAAAATAGTGTTCAAGAAGTATATCTAATGAAACTTTCATATGAAAAACTTTTTAATCGTCTAAATAATTCAAATGCATTTAGTGCCAATTTCATTTCTTTAATTCACGTATTTTGATAGCGGGAAATATAGTTTTGAGTCGGCATTTAATATAAATGCAAAGGAGAAAAATACTTAACTAAGCTACGATATTTTCCCGATTATCTTGAATTTATTTGAAAAACTGATACGAAATCAGAAAACAACCGATCTTTCTAAATTTGATAGTTTTACTAACATAATGCTTTCTACCTTAGAATTCACATATATAGAGCATCTTCCAATCGTTATTTACGGATTTTCGGACGAAAGTCAGGCCTCTTACAGAAAAAGATTTAGTTTTCCTTTTCATATAAAATGTTTTGTTTACTGATTTTATATAAGCTAGCAAAGGTCATATCTTCACATGCAGATAATATGTTCTAATAATGTGACAAAGTTCAGAAATGACGTAAACAACACATTCTAATTTTAGCCAAAATATTCACATTATCAGATGCCTGTCATACTGTCTGTAAATACACAGAAAGGCGAAATTCCAATAGTTATCAGAAAAACAAAACTGATAAGAATAAATACCACATATGATTCGTTTCGAAATCTTCCCACATTCACTTCATCTAAACAAATATCCATTATCACATCAGCTTCCTTTTTTTTCTGTAACGACCGGTATTTATATTTTGTTTTATCTTTGCAAATTCCATTGTTATCTTAGGAATTAAAGTTGGACGGCTCTCTTCTGCCTCAAAGCACACGTGAAAAATTCAGCGGCTAACAAGGTTCAAATAATTAAAATTTAAGATTATGTGGGTAGAAAGAAAAACGTTTTACTTGAAACTGCATAAAATAAAAGAGTATAACAACAATAACTCGGTGGCGAATCCAGGGGGGTGCTATGGGGCCGCAGCCTCCCAAAGAGCTAAGCCAAAATTTTTGATTTTTTTTTTTTTTTTTTTCAAATCACTACAGCAGTTTGTTCTTAATCTCCTTCTTTAAAAAATGGAAACATTGCTTTCTGGCTTGACAGGCTCAAAAATTTTCCCGCTTTTGTAGTCATTCTACTCGTAATAGTAGAGTTAACGCCGTCGAAAACATTTTTTGGTTAGTTATTGCATTGTGTTTTTGTTAAATCATCGAAAGTATTTTAGTGTCCTTCACGATTTTTATAGTCAGATGAGTAAAGTTGAGGTGATTTGACTTACAAAAACCTTTGACATACAACAAAGGTCACGATGATACAAAATTTTTATGACTTCAGCCCCCTCCACACCAAAATTCTGGATTCGCCACTGACAAAAATTGATATTTTCTTCCTGACGACATATCTTCGCTGTTTCAATACCTCGGACTTCGGGAAAGTTTTGAGGTTATTAATTTCCAAATAGGACATACGTAAATGTAGGTAATTATGGATCTTACAACTTACTTAACAAGAATAATGTCCGGTTTTATAAAGCTACACAAAAGGTACTTTGGGAAGGACCTCGTCATTCTGAACTTACGTCAGATAACGAGGGCGAGAGTCGAGCCGGCGCCACACTCTCCAAATTTCCACGCCACACCAACGTAAGGAAATTGGAATCTCGATAGAAGAATTAACGTGCCCCAGGCTCACAAACACTGCGGATCAGAATCGAGTATCAAACCCATAATCCTTCGATTCCGAAATCCTTCCGACAGGTCATTGCAGCCCTCCTTTACAAGAGACTTGTTTGCATATTGTTACAAAGCTATAAAGTCATTTCCCTGAGATGCTAATCTTGGCGACAAATTTGGCGGCCATTTTGGTGACAAAGGGAATTTTCTAGAAGGAGCTCGAACTTTCAACCTATTTCTGCTGGTTTCATGAATTTTCTAGAGATTACGTCACTCCCTACCTTAATGAAGTCACTTCCTGTTGAAAAGTATAAAGGCAAGCTCTCAAGCCAAGAAGAGTCAGTTGGAATTTGATCAGCAAGCAAGCTGGTGAGCTAGCAAGAAACCTTTGAGCGCTGTGTTGAGATTTATTGGTAGTCTCTGTTGTGAATTTTTACTAGTGCTGTGTTAATACTTGTGCTACGTTTCTTTGCTTGGAATATTTGTAAAATAAAGAGCTTTATTTTTTTTTTAAATCCTGTTTATTGGATTGCATTCACGTACACCCACAAGACAATTTCGTTACAATATATACAAGTTCACTGTTTACATCCATAAATACTTTCAGGTACAGAAATAACTTCAAATATACAAATTTTCCCGTATTCTGAAACTTGATTGGTATGTATTTATAAAATTCAGGCATCTCTTTATTAATTTTTAGGCTCATCTTTAACAATTTTCGTCTTCAAATGGAAATCGCATTGTATCTCGACAACCTTCTTTTGTCTATGAACAGGTACCAATACTGTACTCAGCGAGAAGATCGAAGAGACTAAAGTTATTCGCCTTTGAAAAATTTAAAATCTGTTCCAAATTTAGTTTGAAGGCTTAAAATGTTTTTAAAAAAAACTGCGCATAAATCGTTTCATCACCTAAATTTAATTAATAATTAAGTGTTTATTAACCGATTAAATAAAACTTATGCTCCAATTTCCTTCTGAAGTTACAAACGGTTGTTTGGGCAGGCCGCAACGACACGCGTTACCAGAGTTTGAAATGTTTGACTTAGTCTCAAAAACACTCGAATAGACTGAAATCGTATTTTAAGAGAAAAAATGTATTTAATTTAATCCACAGAAAGAAATCTGTGAATTATTTTCACTTACACAAGGATTTCCGCAGATCTAGAATAATTCGTAGAGACGACAGAAGGGAGGGAAAAAAATTGAATGTTGAGCTTAAGCAGTGGAAGACCTGATAGGAATTTTACAGTATCAGGTATTTTTGTATTGCACAGTAAAACAATATAATGAAGATAATAAATTACGGATAACATAAAATCTTGATAAGGCCAATACCAATGAAAAAATCTCTCGAATTTAATGAAACTTGAAATACGTATTTCAAAGGTGTAGAAATTTCACGTCCCCTTTTTAAAACATTCGCTGCCGATGAAAGGCTTATGCGCCAAAATTTTTAAGTGCATAAATGAGCTGCAAATCGAATGCGGAATAATTTGATTTCGTTTTGAAGCTACATGAAGGCTATTTTATGGGATAGACTTCGTAATTTTGAACAGTGGTCAGATAATTCAAACTACCGAGAGGACGTTCGACTAAAACGGATTTAATGCGCATCAGCCCCGCGTACACGGCGGATCTTCAGTGGAATCGTGTGTCACAAACTCGGAACCCTCGCGTCCCAAAGCCCTCGTAAATCTACTGTGGAACAGAACATATTAAATATATAGATAACAGACCTATGAATTTCTATGCTAAACTGATTATTTGGCGCGTAAAACTTAATATCGGAATTTTCTCCGCGAAACACCTCAAAATGAATAATTTGACGAACTCTACCGATAAAATCCATTTCATTTTTGCATTTCAAAAACTAATTGAATGCATAATCATCGATATGTGCAGCCATGGAAAATGTTATACAGAAAAAAATCTTTTACAATTCATATTATCATACCTCAGTGAATTATAGCTTTCTTCTCCCTGGCAAATTTACAATGTTCTAACCGAATTTCACATTCGGCTTAAAGTTTACGATTTCGCTATTCTTTTATCCTATTCTTGTGCTTCAAAAACTGTGCAAATACGTATGTGAACACCTCAAATGTGTCATATTTTCTTTTTTTAATAAAACTTGGGTTTGTTTTAGGATCTAGGGCATTAATTGAAAAATATGGATGCCACAAAATTACAGTTATTATTATTTTTTTAATTTATACACTTCATTTTGTTTTACATATGTACAGAAAAAAAATTTAATTCATTTAGAGTTTTGATGGCTGCAGCTATAATTATAAAGCTACATTTCATGCCAACATTCATTTATAAGGCTATTGTTTAAAAAAATTTTAGTATAAAATATTTATTTTGCCACTTATATTTCAACCAAAATGGAAAGGATGAGGATGGAATTGCTGTCTAGACTCCAATCAAAATCCTCCCTACTCAGTTCATTTATAGCTATGGAAGCTAGTGCTTTATTAATTAGATGTTAATTACTTTGAAAATAAAAGATAAACTTTTTAAAAATGTTTTCTTCTTAAAAGGACATTAGATATATTGGCAATTACAGAGAAACACATTTAATCAATTTTTATTTTTTAATTTCATTGTCAGCTTCTGCATCACAACTCAAGAGCTAAACTCATTTCCAAGATTGCAAACAGGTTCATTATCAAAATTAAGGCCTTAAACAAAAATCCCTCTAATTGCCAGCTATTGAAATTAATTCAAAATATTTTTTTTTAGAAATCAATGTATTTTACCTTATGTAATGTATATTTTATTCATTCTTTTTTTTAACAAAAATATTTACACTATCAAAATCATTATTGCTTATTAAAAAATTAATTAAAAATTACAAAAGTTGGAAAGAAATGATAACTAATGATGAAAGGTAATAATTAAAAATTAAATCATAATTTTCTAGCATCAATATACTTAATGACCATTTTTCATAACTCAGCAAAACCCTTAACTAGCTGAGCAAAGCCAACAAATGTCTAGTTTGAATCTATGTTCATTTATAAATAATATTTCATAAATAAATTATTTCATATAAAATTTATTTTAATTCATTTTTAGCTATTGAAGAAACTGCAGTTTTACTTTTTAATGTGATACATAAAGTCAAGCATATTTTAATTGAGTAAGTTAAGTCTTTTTCATGGAAGGAAAGGGATATTTTCCCTTTAAAAGTCCTTTAAATGGGAAGAAAAGTGTATTGTTTGTGGTGCATCAATTAAAAATGCTTAGGGAGATGTTTTATGGAAAAATGCAGATTTTATAGAATATTTTAATTCAATCAGAACTATTTCCATACATTATATAGCAGAAGTAAGTTATTTTAGTTGATTCAACTCTGAATTCAAGACAATCAAAGGTCTGGTAAACAATAAAAATAGATGCCAAGTAAGAACAGATTATTAAATGAACATAGTATCAGGCTATAGTATGAAATTTTGGAATATGTCAAAGTTCTGATAATTTTAACTCTTCAAACAGAACTTGTTCTGACAACAATTGTTTTTTTAAATATTGATAATTTTTCAGAAATTAGGCAAATTTTTCATGAGAGGAAAAGGGACAGAAATTATATATACTCAAAATTTAAATACAGAGTGAAACCCAAATAATTCTAAAAAACTTTGTAATAATAATTTCCAAATAACCAATTAATCCATTTAAAAAAATCCTTTTTCTAAGGTTTAGACTTCAAGTACAATTTTCTAATTAAAAAGTTAAAAAAATAACATGAATAATCCAAAGCACTTAAAAAGCAACAAACTAACAAGCTATGGACTGTAAACAGTACTTTTTGTAAACAGCTAAACACATGCATTAGTTTTTCTTTTTAAACATAATTAAACATTTGGTTTTACATCCAAAATTTAACGAATAAATTTTACTGAGAAGTAAATGGAAAAATGGGTAAACATTTAACGCAAAATTTAGAGAAAAAACTCCAAGAACAAGATTCAGTTGAACTTGGAAGACATTTGACATTTTGACAAGTTCTGTCAAAGTTATAAATTTTGAACTTTTCTTGGCAAAAACATTCAATGTAAAAAAAACATAATTATTAAATACACTCAACATGCTTAAAATATAAAATTAAAGTCGAATAATAAGCAATGTTTTGCATTTTAACACTAAAGTTAAATTAATTTTAATATAATAGTTTAATCAATTTTCTTTAAAATTTTGGATCAGTAACAATAAAATTTTGAAAGAATTCAACATACCAAACGAAAACACAAAGGGTCAAATATCAAACATCCTTGGCTGTTTATTTTTCACAGAACATCAAAGGAACCACAGCTATCGGTGAATGTTTTCAATACCTTGATAATCTATCGTCTGCATCGTGCGACAACCACTGCAACCGAGTTAGTTTGTTTATTCGTGACGTCAAAGAACCAGGACTTCCGATGAAAACTGTAAAATTTCTTGCAAACGATAGAATTTCTCGAGGCTTGTTTGCAGATTTCTGAAATTTATATGTAAAAGTTGAAATACAGAAAAAACTTCTAGAATAAGCTTTAACATCCTAATTCTTTATATTTTTAATTTTAGTTTTGTTTGTTTCAATATCTGATTGACGTACTGTAAAATTAAATAATTTTCGAGTAAAATGCTATTTTTTTTCTCGAAATACCTCATGAACATTTCTGTATTTATGAATGGCAATAATATCTCTGTTTATACGAGGTCTGTCGCTTCTTGGCAATGGCTTTGTTAGATTACTTTCATTTTCGTT
>BGPR01001022.1:0-46935 GCA_013235015.1 Araneus ventricosus | reverse complement strand
AAAAATTGCTGTGCATCAAGGTTAATTCAATTTTAAGCTGTTTAGAGTTCTAAGAAAAAATAAAAAATGATAAGATATTCCTACATAAAATTAATTCATTTAAAAAGTATCTGCTGAAAGAAATTCTAAAAGGAAATGATATGGTCCTTATCCAGGACCAATATCAAACTAAATATTAAAACAAAGTAAAAAAAAACGCAGTTTATTCTTTTTTTAATTACTGTGATTATGATTTACCAATCATAAATAAAAATTGTATCTTTGCATTCTGAAGTCTTGTTGGTAAACAAATAATATAATTTTATAAAAAAAGAAATTTTTTATTCAATATTTATGTTTTCAGTTAAAACAGTGTATAAAAATGTGAATTCAAATGCCATTTTAGTGAAAAGAAAATGTATTTTTGAAATTTTGGCCATTTTTGGTCAAAATTTAGTAAAAATTGACGTTTACCACAAACGTCCTATAACAAATTCTAACCCATGTATTTTACTTTTTGTTTCAATAATATATTTGTTATACATTTACCTGTGTCATGAAGCAGAATATTTAGAATAATCAGAGTACCACTTAAAGTTACTGAGATATACCAAAGATTGTATACGCAACAGGTTTTTACAAGAAAAAACTATCAAGTTTTCAAATAAAACAGCTCTAAAATAAATAATTATACACTTTCAAGCTATATTTGAGGTTCACAACATATCTACAAATGTATAGAATATAATGGTAAAATTTCATTTGAATATATTAAAAACTTTTTAAGAAATGAAATTTCTCGCAATATAAAAAAATTAATATTATTTTTATTGTTGGAATAGCTGACATTTCAACTATTAGTTTGTTACTTTACAGAAATATAACGATTTTTAGTAGCCGGAAGAGATGGATTTCATCAGTTGTTGGTATATTCTCTTTTTAATTAATTTCTTTTGATGCAGTAACTCCGAATACAAAAGTCCATGGTGTCTTATTACGGCCATTTCAAAGCGTGATAGGTTCAAGAATTGCTGGCCACGGCACCTCTCCCCCCCCCGCACCTTGTCGCGGGACAGAGGAATGGTAATCTGAGCCCGGGGTTGCTGCTATTCACCCTCCGGATTTCGGAGATAAGATTCCTGTGGTTTCTCTGAAGGCGATCGGCCAGATTGTTATCTGTAACAAGAGTGCACCTCTCTCCTCCTCTAGTGCCTGTACCTATATTGTAAAATCATTTCATTCGTTTTAGCTTCCAAGGGTTCTTTCTAGCTGTGCAAGTTGTAAATCCGTCAATTCTCAAAAGAATCATAACTTTCCAGGGGATCAGTCCCGTTTCTAAAGGCGAAGTCGCTATCGTGCCACTTAATTTATGTTATCTCCCACCTCATAATACCTTCAATCATTTTGTAAACCAATGTATTTATAATTGAACATTACTGCAACTTCTTTATGTAAAAAAAATAAATAAATAATCGTAGATAGAAGAAAACTTTACTAACAAGTTTCATCAATTTATCATTAAAATTCCGAAGGTAAAGCGAATGTCGATTATAGACTTAATTTTCTTGAAAAAGACGTCGCCTCATATTCTATGAAATGCAAAATTCAGGCAGAGTCTATTTCTACACATCACACGTGTACAAGATGTTTATAGGAAAATAAAATTTGAAAATGTATTTATAACAAAACAATATGAAAAGCAACCGCTCATTATTAAATTACATGTATTATACTTATTCCGCTTAATATAATATTAAATTAAAATGGCACTCTTCTTGATCAATAATGCCATTAATGGTTGATCAATAATGCCATTAAATTTTTTATGACACATCTTTCTCTATTAAACCTCAATTACTCAATCTCTCTAAGCACATCGATTATCTAAAGTAAGATTTAATTATATTTAGTTTATAGAAGTTTCTTTCGCCTGTTGAATCTGTGACTGGCAGGGTTAAGTACATTCTTAATGCTGCGGAAAAGTTGGGAAATTATGAATTTCAATTTTATTTGCTATAATAAATTTCAAATTTTTTAAACGTGCATTAATATCATCATTAATGATTTTGAACATCATTAATTTATAATACAAGTCCTCACCATTATCAACCCTAGATATTGAATCGCCATTAGAAACTTTTAAAAAATCTTTTGCGGATTTTTAAGTCATTTTCGGACATATCCCTGAATTTATTTAGACTTTAATTAACGTGTTACCTTCTTTTAAGGAGTTAAATGTTTCTTAAATAGAATTCAAAGCAGTACCCACAGTTGTATGTAAAATTCAACTTTAAATAATGATTTTGGTTCTTCAGTCTGCTCATCTGTGCATTCATAATCGAAAAGACGAGTGTTCTTTTTATGCCTTTTTAAGGGAAATTCCACTTTAATTAGTCGCTAATGCTCAGACATCACTAAAATATTTGAATAAGGCTGCATGAAATATAGAAGTATTTAGGATATTGAATTGCCTTTCAGAGATAACCGTCTTAAAACCTGTTAATAGATCTTCCAAAATATGAATAAAAATGTTTGAAACGAGATGAAACCACAGCAACAAACTAAAATATCAACTACAGAAAACAATTTTATAGTAATGCTAACTAATATGCTGGGAATATATTACGGGTTTCAAGAAAGAATTAAATTACAAAATAAATTAGTCATTTTATGTTCCATACACTTCTTATTATTTAAATTTGATTTGAGGTGATAGGCAGAAGACATTTATTTAGAAATCATATAACAAAACAATGGGAAAAGATAACATAACATTGAAAATTGTCAAAAGCATTGAATTTATATAGGTCTAGTGATATAGTTTATATAGTCTTTCGTGAATCAAGTACATCTTTATGTTAGGAAAGTAAAGTGTTGGATAAATTTCGTCTCATTGTTTTATTCAAAATTACTAAATCCATAATTATAAACTCTGATGTGCCATGAAAATATTATCTTATAATCTAAGCATCAACTGTGAAAAGAATAACACCATATCAATAATCTTTAAAAAATTTACTTCCTTCTTCTGAATCTATATATTAATACGTGAAGAAAAAACTTTGTACCCCTTTTTAAGCACATTGAGCGCATGGAGGAGTGTGAGATAGTTAAAGTTCATATGGAGAAGGAGTGCAGAAAGATAAAATTTAAGTAAAATATGTGTTACAAATACATTAAATTAAATAAAATAAAACATTCATTGTACATACGCATACATTGTAAAAAAATTAGCGTAGTAAATGCGGAGGGAATGATTTGTAATTTATTTAATCCCCCCCCCCAATGAAATCCACTTCAAGAGGGAGTTTATTTAGATTATTTATCAAAAAAACTCTTCGGAGTGAAATACAAAATGCGGATGATTTAAATCTGTCGATGTCAAATACATATTAGTCTGTGGTCAAACAATCGCACAGAGTAGAGATTGTCTCTAAGGAATTTATATAAAGTATGCATTACTAATACATTCAATTAAATTAAATAAAACATACATTGTTTACGTTCATACTGAATGTCAAATGCATAAAAGTTTGTGGCAACAGTCGGACAACATTTATTTTTTATCCGCCCGGTTTTTTTGTTTCACTAAAAAATATATAAAAAAATTACGAAACAAGTGTTCTTTATTTCATTTTTTGTATGAATTTTTTAGTTAATTTTTTTATAATTTGAAAAAGATACGCAAATTAACTGCGTAGTCTTGGCAAAACCTGGCCAGTATAGCAATAAAAAAATCCCAAGGAAATGTCAGAAAACGCATAATTGTTTTTTAAATATGACTCATTCCTATTGTTCGTATTTTTAAAATAATTCGAAAATTAATGCATTATGATGCATATTTGCACACGCTCACAGCTGTCGTATAGAACAAAATTCAAAAAAATTATATGCAATGATTATAGAGGTACTTTCTCTTCTTTGACAAAAGAACTTCAATAACGTTCAAACTTAAAAATTTAATGAACTTCGACCGCTTGACGACCTTTAATTTTAATAAATGGACAATGTTGCAGATTATTTTATTAAATTTTTTAATATTCCTTTCTAAATTTCAAAAATAATTTGCAGTGGAATCGTGAAGTTTCTTCGACTTTAATAAAAGTGCATCACATCAAAAACAAATTTGACTCTAATCAATATAACTGAAAAATTTAAATTACAATAAAAAGTTAATTCTTTGTGAAGTTACTCACAAAACTGTTTTAATAGATAAAAAAGTGTGAAATATTTTCCGTAAATATTTAAGATTGCAAATTTTTCATGTGTTTAAGGATACAGTGTTGCAAGTGTCCAATAAGAATTTCATGAAAAGTATAGCTCTAAAAAGTAAAGATTTTAATTCAATCTGAATTAAACTCTTAAAAATTTTTAGGATATTTTTAGATTTTTAATGTAGGGTAAGAATTTTAACACTTTTATATGCAATTTTAAAAATAAATAAATAACGGGGTTTTTTTTTTTTCGTTTTGTGGAATACTATTGTAACGTGAAAACAATTTTCAAAATTTTTATGCCGAAGGTGCATGCCGAAGAATTGATTGTAATTTTTTTTGGATGCAAAAAATAAAAAAAACACATAGTATAATTTTGCAATAAATTTTGAAAACCATAATGCGCCTTTATGATTACAGCTCGTAAGATCATTGTTTAAAATTGATTTTCAAAAATTTATTAAAATTAAAAAAAAAAGTCGCATGACGATAAAATTCGTATTACCGAAAGGTGTACTTTGAATTGTAAAGGGTGTGAAAATGTTTTTTGTGCGATATTATGATCCGAGGTTATTGAGGGAAAAATTATTATTTCTTTTAATTTTAGTTAATTAAAAATTTGATTGAAGTGTTGAAAAGCCCTCGCTCAATGAGCACCTAATGAGTAACGCCCTCAGAATTTGGTAGCTCTAGCCTAACGGTCTTACATCTTGCAGTTTATAGAAAGAATGCCAGCCGAACTAATATATAGAAATTTTTTTTGAATTGGTAGAACATAAAAGAAATAAAATTGGAATCATTAAGAAGACATAATACAGATCTAAATATGAAAAATCTAAAAAAATTGAGGATAATTTACTATGTTTTTATTAACTCGCTTTCTTGTCTGTCTGTCTGTTCGGTACAAATTTTGCAATGAATTTTAAACTAATTTCCCGATGAGCTAGAGACTTGAAACTTTAAACATAGCCAGAACTAGATGAAATGCAATATTAATTCGCTTTCTTGTCTGTCTGTTTGTCTGTCATTTCATATTTTGCATGACGCATGCGCAGTACGCTTTTCATTATATCTCGAAAACTATTAACATTACAGACTTGGTTCTTTGGTATATGGATGGCCCATGGGATCATCGAAGCACCCCCATATTTTATCCATATCTTGGCGCATGCGCAGTACGTTTTTAATTATATATCGAAGGTCTCTGCGTCACGTAACTTAATTTTTCAGGAAAATAACAATTTTCTATTTATGATCAGGTGAAGAGAAACTGAAATAAACCTGAAATTTACCGCATATCTCCGTCATAATCTCATCAAGATGTTTAAAATCAATTGCAAAATTTCACATACACAAGATTAAAAAGCAGAAAATAATTATTTAAATAAAATAAAAATTTTAATATACCACGTTTTTAAAACGGACTAAAAAGTATAAAATAATTTCTTCTAGCCCCATACAAATTTATAACCCCATACAGATTTAAAACGAAAAACGTGGGGCGCATTCAATATTTAATAGTATGGAGTGTAGTGTCGTTGAGAAAACTCACACAATAGTGCATATCATTTCCATTGCAATAAAATTGTTAGTGACTGAAATAAACTATTTATGCATCAATTATCTATTGCATGCGCCCCACGTTTTTCGTTTTAAATCTGTATGGGGCTAGAAGAAATTATTTTATACTTTTTAGTCGTTTTTAAAAACGTGGTATATTAAATTTTTTATTTTATTTAAATAATTATTTTACATTGTATTTTTAAGAAAGGAAAAGAATGCGACTTTTAATTAAACAATGAAATTGGTATGATTTTCCTTATATTTATCTGAAAATATTGTTGGAAAATAATATTTAAAAATATTTTTAAAAGTTTGTTGAAATAAAAAATTGCACAATCCAAATAAACATTCAACAGATGAACAAAATGTAAAAAAAGCAATGGAAAAAAAATGCCGAGAGTTCTAATAGGGCAAATATATATATATAAACAAATGTGAGGTGATGAATAAATAATATAAAACACAAACGCAATTAATGCTGTAATTCTAGGAGTGTTGTGGAAAAATATCAATGTCAAATTTAAATGGGAAGTATATTTGCTAGTGGATGGTGGATATATATAATTTTAAAATGATGCAAAAATCATTTTTGTACGATAACATTTTCCGAAGTTATCGCAGAAGAACGCCAACATTTTGTTTCATTTATAACTAATTGAAGTTTTTTTTATGTCCTTAAATATCGCTTTTAGGCACACCCTTCAAAGTATGTTAATGCAGCGCTGTAGAGCGCCTACAAGAACACAACACACATATTTCTATTTGTAAATAGTAGAGTTATATAGAGCCAAAATAAGCATTTGATCGAGTTATTCCACAGCATCAACAAACTATGCACGTATTTTCTTTCATTAAACTCGTCAGAAGCAACCTATCATTTTTGCGACAAACTGTATCTTAAACCAGAAATACGATTAAAAAAATATTTATTTAAATTTTGCACCAAAAATATTTTTATTGCTTTTAACTGCTCAAAACTTTTTCATTTAAATAAAAAAATTATTAATGAAATAAATCAGATTAATTTCTGAAAGAGTGTAAAAATTGAATTCGCAGAGGAAAGAAGGCTTCACTGAAATTCCTGGCGCTATATGCTAGGATTTTTAGAAAACTTGGAGTGGAAAGGAAGAGAGTTTCACCAAGAAAGCGCGTACTTGCCAAATCTAGTTAAACCTACATTGGCCGAACAGCTGAACAAGCATAGTTTCTGTTAGCGTCTCTAGACGGCGATACCTTTTATCGCCATCTACAGGCGCTAACAGGAACCATACTTGTTCCGGATCAGGTTAGAGGGGGTAGGAAATGTGTCCTCCGGTTAACGCTACCCTGTCGCTTCTTGGCAATGGCTTTGTTAGATTACTTTCATTTTCGTTCATTTAGTTGTCTATTATTCATTTATTTTAGTATTTTGAAAAATATTGACGAATCTAATGGTGAGCTTTATTCAATTTTAAATCATTGAAATTTTTTTAAAATGCTTTTATTTATAATGTTTTTGATATTTGATAGATATCTTATTTATGATCATCATAATTAGTTCTAAGATTTAGCGTATAACAGTATGTGTATTTATTTTAGCAAAAGAACCGAAAATGATTAGTAAACTTTAAAAAGTGCCTTTAAAATTTGATACAATTAACAGTGTGACAAAAAGTAAAAAGCGAGCATTCGTTTCTTTAATACATTTGCAGTTTATTGAATTTTTAGCGCAACTGTTTGTAAATTTAAATCATATAACTTATTTTCAATTAAAATGAAGCCAAAAGCAATGACAATGAGAGGTCAAAATTTATATATTTCATTAAGTCAAAATATATATTTTAAAAATTGTTTCTAGATAAGAGCAATGTGACTTAAAAAGAATTTTTTTATTAATAATGGGTACTGATTTGCTGTTCGGATTTTCTGGAATTTCAATACGTTTATGTACTTTTTAAATAATATGAAATGCAGCATAAGATAAAATGCGACGTATTCCATGTCCAGGTTTTGATTAGTAGTAAAAAGTTATATTGTCTCCTACATCTTCAAAGGATATATATACATAACAGTGTGACAAAGGAAAGACATGGCTAAGTGACAAAGTAGAAGAATTTCTTTGGACGGTATATATATTACTGCCCGAAATTAAGGACAAAATTGTTTATGGTAGGAATTACAAGTACCAAATTAATATTTTCATTTTGATTTTTAGTTTAATGGGCTAAACTTAAGAACACAGTATGGTCGCCAAAGTTGAATTTGTTTGGCGATTTCTCACCAAATCTGGTATTCATGGCTATTGTTCTGAACCGGCAGTTTGGCGAGTTTTGGGATTGTTGGTGCAAAGTTGCTGTGTTTGGCAAGAGACTGCATCATGTTCTTAAATCTTACCATTTTTACTTTCTCGTATTCAAAGTATACAAAGAGAAAGTATTGTAATCGTCAAAAAATTCGAACTCGAGATTTTGACGAATCTCCACGTTTTAGACCTCCCTGAGTCCGAAAAACACGGTTTTGGAATCTATCTGTGTGTCTGTTTATCTGTGAACATGATAACTCGAAAACTATTAGAGCTACGGAGATGAAATTTGATATGTGATCTTTACACATAATTTGTAGGTTTCTATCAAATTTTGGACAAAATCCGTCCACGGGAAGACTGTCTGCGGTCATGTGAACACTATAACTCAACAACTTGAATAGCTAGATGGATAAAATGTGGTACACAGTTTTCATCATGAATGTAGGTCCGTATCAAATTTTGGACCAAATCTGTCAAAGGGGTGATGGTCTGTCGGACTGTATAATCGCATACTTGTAAAAATTCTATCTCCTAAACCTTTTGGCTTAATAAAAATTTGTGTGATGGTTGCTAATATTAATTATAGATCTGTGCCCAAATTTCATTTCAATCGATTAAACAAAAGGCGTTTAAATTGCATAATCAATTTTTCTAATCTGATTCTCTATACGCATGCTTACTGGTAGCATTCTCTGTGCATGTGGAAGGAATACGTCACTTTGTCCTTGAGCTGGCAAAAGTAAATATTTTGCAATGACTATAATCTACAATCAAAAACCTTCTGATAGTCATTGGATTCTAGGTTACAGTAGGTTCGAATTTCTTTATCTAGACAGGGGGAGGGGAAACAGCGCTTTTTTGGGGAAGTTTAAGGGAGACCACCCCTGCTGGTTTATGGCACTGTAGTATTTGATATGATTAATCCCATAAATTGGTACTTATCAGTTATAGTCAAATTTGCCAACATGTAAGAACTATACCAAATTCTGGCTTACACTGGTTGCTGATATCATATCAGATATTATTGCCAGTGTTTGTGTTGTTGACTAGTACATTGTCCCTATATCCTATAAGTATAAGTTCTTATTCTTTTTTTTTTTGTAGTGTGTTTTCAAAATAAACCTATTCTGTAAAAATTTGACGATTTTTTTTTTTTGCCTACATAAGCTTAGACCTGGTTTATTTGGCTCATGATAGCATTTGAATTTGACACCCTTGCAGCACAGTATAAGTTAATTTTGAAATTTCAGAAATTTATTCAAAATTTGCATCATTGTAAAGAGATTTTTTTTTACTCGCTGTATGTGCATTATTATTGTGTTAATTAAAACAGAAAGAGCAACAGGAGATTCGTTGAAAAGAAGAAATTTTGTATAAAGGAATAATATATTATATAGGAGGAACTGGAATGAAAATAATATTCAAAATTATCCTATTAAAACATTGACCATTCATATCTCTAAAAATGTGGGATCGAAGGATCAAAATTTGCCAAGTGTTGGATGAAACAGTAAAACCTCAGGAATCCAAACTAATTGGGGCTGACCTCTGTTCAGATTCTAGGAAATTCGGTAAAATACTCTTCATATACCAAATGATGTACAGTATTGACTATGGGTACTCTATGAAAGAGTACGGAAAAAGCTAACTGCAATTCACATCGACGAGCAGGTTTATTTCCTTACATCAAAATAAAGTAACCAATTTTGCTTCTACTAATTAAGGTACCATATTCATTTTTAAATATCAATTCAAATGTTTCTTTTAAGTTAGGAGCCCAGTGGCAGAATACTTTTCAGTAGTCTGCAACGAATTTTAAAAATAGTCTGCAGAATAATGTGAGACTATAAATATTTTACTTTCTTTTTTCAGTTATTTATATCAACTTGCAACTATTAAAATACGATAAACGTAAATTAAAAACCATATAACATCTATATTATATGTATAATTGTATAAATTAATAAACAAAAGCATATGAAGATTAATCTTTTCTTTGGGAACATAATTAACAATAATGAAGTATCAAGTTGTTTCAGAAGTAATATTAAGCATACTATACAAATACCTTACCTATGCAGAAAATTATATTTGGGTACTTTTCCGTTTTAAACACAGCACTTGGTGTCTTTCTGTGTTGGTGATTTTTTCAAAACAATACATCACTAGCTCATATAAATGAAATATTCTTCAATATGTTAGATGTTATTTAAAAATTTATGCCTCCTGTTTATTGTAAAAAAAAAAAATTAAGAATGTCAAAAAATGTCTTTCTTGTATGTTTTTAATTTAAAATGCAATAAATAATTGTGTTTTTTTTTTCGAAACAAAAACTTTGAAACTTATTCGCACATTTATCCTGATTTGCATTTTAATGGTTTGTATGCAAACGGATAAATTGTTCTGCAGCTATGCATATATGAAATTTAATTGTATGTATCATTGTTTATTATTTAAAACAAGGAAGAACAGAGCTGTCATCCTCTAAAATTCTTGATTCAACTTTTGATTTTATGGAATTTTGCATTTGCACATATGCATTTTGAAAGTCTGTATAATAATGAATTCCATATTTCTTAACTAATACTTAGAACGTTTAAAATTGGGGCGATTTTGGCTTGAACTCTGTTCCACTTCTTTATCAATTTCAGAATTTGTTCTTTTTTCGCTCCCATTTTTAAAAAATGATTAGAGATCGATCGAAACTTCAGAAGTTTATTTTCAGCTGGCGTAAATAATGTGAATCGTAATAATGTAGCATCGCAATCAAAACAACGAATTTTATCTATATACGCAGCCATCTCAAAGTAAAATACCACGTGTTAATTCCAGAAACCAAAAGCTCAGTCCCAGAAACGTATCGGAATGAAACGCGTAGAAAACATAGGCTGTGACCAATATCTATATGAGACACTTAGCGTAATTCAAGGTCAAATTGAAGTCACTAGGAGAGCCAATTCAGCTTAGGGAAGAAAAGGGGGGGGGGCGAGAGGATTGCATATTTTAGCAATGTGCGTTATATAATAATTGTTAAGTTCTTTTGAAAGTGTATTTAATAAATTTGATATTTTTCATGATGGGATTTATTTTATGAGCACATGACAAACTTGATTACAAAATAGTCTGCAGACACTGTCCAAAATCTGCGACGTACGACGCAGCGTCGCGATGATTCTGCCACTGGGGTTAGGAGTAAACATTGGCTTTGTTTCTGATTTGTGACTGTTATTTTTCCTGTTATTTTTTTAATAAAATTTTTTCAGAAAATTGAAAACAGATGTTTGGATTATCTGAAATTTTGGATTCCTGGGGTTCGGATTCCTGAGGTTCTACTGTAATTTAAAAGTACTCAAGTGTAATTTAAAGTATTAAAGATACAAATTTAATTTCAGTAACATGAAACGAAAAAAATAAAAGCACAATATCTGCAACATGTAGGTGTACAATATATGGGGAAAAAATGTCTAATTTTTTAATAATAAAGACTTTTGATGAAGGTGCAGTATTCTATGCTATGTATGAACTTTTTAACCTTCATTATTAACTTTCAAAATTTCCTTTTTTTTATCCGCGCTTTCATTACATGGGTAGAAATAACGAAGTCCTTTCAAGCAGAATAAAATGTACATTGTGTGTTCATGTTACCATGCATTGTTTTAATAAAAAAAACAGCCTTCAATGAATCCATCTTGACTAACGCAACATCATCTAAACTGGTAATTTTCTGCTCTTTTCTCATTTTCTTCTTCCTAACTAGCTACTAGCAAAACTGCCTGTTTTACTGCTGCACCCTGTTTTAAAGCTTTGTAAAATGTGTAATTTTATTTTTTCATGTCTCTTATTATAGGGAACAACAAATAAACAAATTCTAGATCTTTTTGCATTATTTTGATTTTTATCCATGTGGGAGGAAATATTTATATGTAATAAAATGAAATTAATGCAGTTCATACTTCATAAAACTCATGTTAAATTAACAAGCAGTATAAAAACCAATGGTTATTTTCCGTTAGTGTGGCACCAGTGCTAATGTGCCAGTAATACCGCCAGCACTAGTACCAATGTCAACGGAGCACTTGACAACAAATGCCGCCAACAGCTTGGCTATGACTGGTACCATGCTTATGAAAGTACCAAATCAGTATAACACTTAGTGTTGAAAAGTGGACAAATGTGACTGTGCTATAAAGACAAAATATTTCTGTTTATGTTCATTACAGTTATCAAAAGATGAACTAATTTTTTTTAAAATAAAAGATGTGTCAGAATATTGTTAGATTTCATTTTGAGTTCAATTAATGTGTCTCCCTGATATTTTATGCAGTAGTATTTTCTTGTTTTATTAAAAGCCATTAAAATACAGAAATAAAAAGTTTGTTTCATCTTATATTGTATTAATTCTTAACTTCTATTTTGGCTGCATATTAATTTTTTATTAGATTAAATATGTTTACATTATAATGAAAATGCATTTCACAATAAGAAATTTAGTATTCTTTTTTATATTGATAGCTTATATCAGTGCGCTGTCTCCTTTTGCATCTGTGATAAAGGCTGATGTTGGTACTCGAATTGTTTTGCCATGTAATGTTAGTGGAAAACCACGACCTCGCATCTCATGGCTGAAAAATGGTCGACTGTTACCAGTGAATTCAACCAAAGGTCATCCACAAATGGACCATAAAGCCCTTTTGTTTTATAATTTACTTCCATCTGATACTGGAAACTATACCTGTATAGTTAGCAATCTCTATGATTTGAAGGAATTTACTACAGAACTCTATGTAAAAAGTGAGTACTATGTTTAAGAAATTACTCAAATCTATAATGTATATACATTGGTTAATTTTTGATGCTTTAAATGTTTTTCAAACTTTTCTTTTTAAAAATCCTTCATTATGCTGATTTAGTGGTCTGTTTTCGTTAATCCTGGGAAATAAGATGATTAGCTGTTATTTTTCAAAATAAACAACAGATTTAGAAGTTTTAGAACTTAGGTTCCCTGTATAGCAAAAGCAACTTATTGAAAATCGTATTAATGTATCTTTTGAATCTATCTCTCCCTATTAGCTATGCCACTGATTGTAAGTATTTTTATTGTAGGATACTGAATCTTAAATATAAAATGCTTTGCAGAGCACTTCTATAGATGCTTGAATCATTTTTATATTCATTTTTATTAGGCTTTATTCAAAATTTCTGTTTATTTCATGAAACATTAAAACGATGCCTATTTACATTTACAGTTGTATCTTACCTGTATTTTTATGTAATGTAGAATACCTATTGGAAGAAAATTTGTATAGTAGACTCTCTCTAATCCAACACATTTGGGACCAGACACCTGTCGGATTATAGAGAGTGTCCGGACTCTAGAGGGTCAATAGAAAAATCATGTACTGAAAGGGGGAAGGCTTCAAGTGTTAACCAGAAAGAATGACCCATCACCAAGTGACATGTTCCAACAGGTGCGTCGGAGTAACGAGTGTCGGGTTTGAGAGAGTGTACTGTATTATGTAAACATAATGTGGAAATAATTTAAATAAAAATATAAGTGTCCAATCTGTTTTTTAATTAATGCTTTCTGAAAACATTTTAGGAAAATAATAGTACAGAGTTTATATTTTGTATTCCTAATAATTATATTCTGGTATTTTACAAGATCTTGTATTTCTAAGTAGTTTTTCTTCCCTACAAACTAGGTAGCTATTCATGTGCATGTAATAAATTAGATTTTTATGAATTTTTTTAATTAATTCTTTTCTTGCCACTTAAATTCAAACATAAAAGTACTTGAACTTCTGAGTCGCATGGGCTTTTGTTTTTTCCCATGACTCTCAAAATCTAATCGCCGTAACTTTAACTATCCAACATCAATCTGGCCTTGCAAACAGCATTGCCAGCCTCCATAGAAGTCCAGAATCAGCAATTTTTTTGTTAGTTTCAGAATGAGAGAAATCCCCTCTTCTACTTTGTATAAAGTTTGGATGTGTTGCTATCGCCCTCTTTTGTCTTTGGCTGCTGCGCGGGAAGCATGCCATGTTGGCTGCTGGTCATGGTTCCACTATATAACTTCAAAATTATTGTTAAGATGAAATTTTCAGCTTAACAGGAAAGAAGTACAATAAAGGATCTGATTAAAGTGAAAATTCTTCTTCATTTCCCATAAATCTCCCCCTTCCGTTCCCCATTGATCTTCGTCTTCCCAATCTCTTATAGTGAGATTTAAAAGTTACTGAGGCTTCTTTTTAAATAACCTGTAATTTTTTTTATCTATAATATTTACTAAAAAATTAATTTCTAATTTTAAAAGATCAGTTCCTTGCTGTTCCAGTCTGTCTGTCAGCTTGTTTTTACATTGTATATGAACATAAATCTCCATATTAAACTTGCTGTGCAAAGAGGGGAAATAATTATAAGTTTGATGAGAATATCTAACTCACTTAATACTTTGAATATTATGTTTCTGAAATCTGTATAATATATGTCTATCTATTAAGCAAATTATGTGGGCTTTAAAATACATCGCTGAAACACAATTCTCTTGTGATAGGTTTCATGCCATCTCTCCATAAGACTTGTATATGCATGCATTCTCAAAAAATATTTGCCTGTATTAGTTCCTTGTAAAATGATCAATGTTATCTCCAAGATGTCTAAGAGATAACATACAATTCATAGATAATTTTGCAATACACCTGTAAAGGGACATCCAAATGCAAAGGATTTTATAATTTATCCCTTATTTTATCTCTAAAATCCCCGAGAGGAAGCCTTCAATACTTAGAGAGCAAATATGTGATAAGCCTCTAAAGGGGAATCCA
Organism: Araneus ventricosus; assembly: GCA_013235015.1. NCBI lineage: Eukaryota > Metazoa > Arthropoda > Arachnida > Araneae > Araneidae > Araneus > Araneus ventricosus. The sequence continues at coordinate 32,071 of BGPR01001022.1, read as the reverse complement.
TATGCGTAGGATTTAATATTTTATATTGTTACGAAGTTATAAAGTTTTTTTCCTGACATGCTAATCTTGGCGACTTTGGTGACAAAAGGAATCTTCTAGAAAGAAAAGTCCTGAACTTTGATCCTATTTCTACTAGGAGTGAGAAATATCAAGAATTTTCTGAAGATTACTGTGTGATGTCACTTCCTGTTGAAAACGTATAAAAGTAACCTCTCAAACCAAGAGTCAGTCAGTTGGACTTGGGTCAGCATTGAGCTAGTAGGACATTGGGTGCTATTGAAAGGGCTGTGACTGAGATTTAGTAGTGATCTTTGTTGTTAATTTATTACAATTGCTGTTTCAATCAATGCGTGGTTTCACTGCGAAACCACGCATTGATCTTTTTTTTACTCCGCATGGGTGAAACATAGCTTAATTTTTCTTTCATAACTAAAGAGCTAGATATATAGGTCAACTTTGGTAAAAATTCCATTTAAATGCCCTTAGTATGCACAAAGATATCGGCATTGCAAGAGCTAAATTGCTTTCGATTTCTAAGAGAAACAAAATGATGAGGGTTCTCGCACAAATTGAATCTTTGATAGTAATATTGAATTTTATGAAGGTTGAATATCCTGAATACCCACGTATATTTATGAATTAAATACATAATTTAAATTGCATTTCGATGATAACGGAGAAAAAATCCTCATTACCATTCATTGGTTTCACTGTGAAACCACAAATTTCTTGAAAATAAAAAATCCCAGACTTTTTTCTTTCACATATTTATAATCAGCTATATGTCTGATACTCGTTTTTGAAAAAAAAATTGTAATTTTCAATACAAAACATGTAGTGAATGGTAAAGAGTTAAATAGTCTTAGTAAAACTTTCATAACCAAAACTATTTTATGTTGGATTACATGTATTCACTTCTGTTGGTGCTGAAGACCTATATCTCAGTTTAAAAGTTTGGCAAAGAAAATAATTTAACTCTCCTTTTAGAATTCCAGTTATTGCTATTTTGCTATTCATTCATATTAACAGCTCAATGATAAGAATAATAATCGAGTTACTTTATTGAACACTTTATTTAACATTAATGTATTAATAGTTTTAAAATTATTTCTTGTATATTTATTTTAATGTGCTTTCAAAATTGTAATTTTTTTTTCAGCCCCTCCTGGTAAGTTGATAAATGTGACTGTCCACCCCTCAACTGTTGTAGCAACTGTTCGATGGCACGTTGATAATGATGGAGGTTATCCCATCACCAATTTTACTTTGCTTTATAGACCCACTAAAGCTAATGCTTCTGAATCTTGGCATATGCCTCAGCCCGTGCATGTGAGTCCTGCTCTGGTAAGTACTTCAGTTCTTATTGCTTAAACATGTTTTAGCTAAATGGAGAAATGGAATATTTTTTGAAAGTTAAAAGCTAAAATATTATGGTGTTATTTTAAACTTTTTTGATGGAAAAGAAATGTCTGTAACCATTATGTCGAATTTATTTATTTATTTTCCTTCCAAGTTGACGCAATCAAGCCCTGTTTAACAATTTTCCCACTTTAACCAACAGTATTTGAATGTACTCTACAATTTGAAAATTTTTTTCGTCCACCAGTATTATTGTTACCATCCATTGAATATATATATTCCTTTTTAGATTTGCTTTTTTATAATATACAGTCGGACCTCTATTTAACGAAGTTGCTAAATCCCCAAAAAAAGTTCGTTATATGGAAAATTCGTTAAATAGAGATTCACCTTTTAAAATACTTTAAACTACACAAAAGAGATTTTAAATTCATAAACACTAAATATTTTTAAAAAAGTAATTAATCACACCTTGATTTTGTAAATTAATATCTATTTGTTTTATATCTTACCCATCAAAAAGAAATCTGCAAGGAAAACAAAACATTGTCCGGGAATACACTGTATTTTCAATTAAAATATAATTTTATATTAAAATCAATGAATTTTAGCATTTCATCATACGAAGGTTTGTTGATTTCTGATCATGATCATTTCCATTGTCTTCGTCTTCATCGCAATTCATTGTTGTATTGTTTTTATTTTTCACACTGTCCACTTCAAAACTGCCTCATCCACATCTTCATAGACACATGCTTTTAAACGTTTTGAACAAGAATTCGATGAATCATAATTTTGTATCTTATCACGATTTTTTTATTATGGTTTATAAGTTGTTTGGAGGAATACCAAATTTTAAAGCAATATACTTTTTCTCACACCTTTATCCACCTCATGAAGAATTAAATTTTTTTCTTTGATGCTCAAGCACTTTCACTATGACATTTTCCAGCTTCAAGGTCATTGATCACCGTAAAATGTGTTAAAAGAAAGAATAAGTTTGAAATGTTTAGAAATATTTTGAGAAATAGGGAGAAAAAAAAATATTGGTTCACAAGAAAAAGTTCGTTAAATAGAGAATGCACTTCGCTATTTGGAGGTTATTTTACGAAGAAATTCGCAAAATGTTCTTGGTTCCAAGAAAAAGTTCGCAAAATAGAGTTTCGTTAAATAGAGGTCCGACTGTATTTAATTATGAATAAATCTTAACTTAGAATATGCTAACTGCATATACTATTTATCGTTACAGTTTTCTTGTTATAATACTCAACTTAGCACATCTTAAGCAGGAAGCGACTAAACCCTTTTTGTGTATATTGTTATTAAAGTGTGAGAAATGACAAAACTCATTTTGTGCATACTGAGAGCACATGCAATTTTGAAATTTGTGCGAATTGCAAAAAATTGCCTGCCATATGGTGAGAGTTTGGTGAGAAAACACCAACTTAAAATGTGTTAAAATAACTGATAATAAAACAGTTTTCTTTTAATTTGTGTAAAATGCACATATTTTGTCTCTATTCCTCCCATTTTTTTCTGGATTAATAGAACAGAAAGAGGGGAAAAAATGTAAGTTGATGAATAAAGTAATTTGCCATTCATGTAGTAAATTTCGATGTTAAAATCCAACTGGGGTCATAAACTCTTATGCCCCATGATGTTTTAAGAAATGTGATTAAGTTAAAGCTTTTGTGTCTTTTAATCCAGTGACAAAATGCTTCTTTATTCTTATCTTAAACCGTATTGGGTTTTGCCTTCACTCTTGAAATGTTTATATGCAAAACTAATTATTTACACAAGCTATCTGGTGAAAATTTATTCTTACTTAAATTAATGGATGTAAATGTGAATACTTATCTCTAAATGCAGTGATGAGATGACTCGCTGTCTGAGACAAACATTTAATTATAATCTTGTTGGCATGGCGATGATGTAACACACAGAATGTATCATGCACTCACAATTACTTAAACTCATCAAATACACTACATCAATATAAGTTGGACCTACATCTTCATGAGTTCACCCCTCATCTCACTATGTGTGCCCCTGTCACTAGGCCACTTGAGACATTTACTTCAAAAAACTCCAACTGTGCCCTGGAAAACAGTTGACACCTTATGTTGGAGCATCGCAGAGTGAAATGACTTTTTCACTTAACTCTCTGATTCCTAAGACCATTGGAATAGAGGGACCTCAAAATACGGGAACACCTAAGTTCCTCTTTTAATGATAAGGGAAATTCACCTCCCTCAAAAATCACAATGACACAGATGGAACTGTCCAAATTCTACGAAAAAAACCCTTTCCCCCTCAACCCATCTGGGGAAGCCACTCTAACGAAGAAAGCACGCGCCTCAGGTTAGAAATCAATCACACTTAACGAAAGGGGGCAGAAATTTCACAGTGATATTTGGATGGCCATCGTCTTTTGCTTGAAGAGACGTTTGGGACGTCTCCGTATTGATAGAGTTAAAGCAAGAAGCCATCTGCATCTCAAAGGTTGAAAGGGAAGGTTCTCCATCCTCGCATCTTGTCAGTGGTCAACAAACAAACCTTCCAACTTTCTTTCATTACTTCACTGGGGAAGTCGCGAAATTTACTCTTCTAAATGGTCTGGAGTGTTGATACGAAGTGCTACGAGTCAAGGTTCTACCCAATATTGAGGCCTTCTTCTTAAACCCTTAGTTTAAGTTATACAGATGGTTCAAATAAAATCTACCATTTAAAATACTGATTTGTTAGGTTAGCATGCTATTCATACAGAATTCTTCCAAGGAGATTCATCATTTTAAATCAAGGTTAAATGATGAGGACAACAAACTTTTCGAAATATCTGCATTACACTAATATGAGGATGTCAGACCTTCCAGCTGATTTCTTGTTGGCAACTGTATTAAAATCAAACCTTGAATCTGCAATCTCCATTCCTGAATTTTTCTACCATTTGGAAATAATGAATGGCATACATGAAATTATTTCCATTACAAAATCAGTTGCTTTCTTTTATAATTTATATTCACTATGCCTTGATTTTCTTTCTCAATTTTTGTTTCATTGTATAAAATGTATTCAAGTTCTAGTTTGAGTACTTTTAATTCAAACTATTTTTTTTTTTTTCTGTTTTTCATTTTAGAGACAATTTTTCATATTACAACTCAAACCTGGCACAGACTACATCTTTAAAATATGGGCGACTAATAAGCTTGGCCCTGGAGAAGCTGTAACTGTTAGGGCTTCAACATGTAAACCAGTGGATCCTCCTGGTAATTTTTTTTAATGTTTTATGTGCATATTGTTTAATATATGAAATAGAAAGAAGGTTCTTGGTTTTTATATGATATATACCATGTAACTTTCATTCAGCTTTTAATATATATAAATTGAAATTAATTTAATATCAAATTTTCTACTAAGAAAGAATTTTTAAAAATATAATAAATATATTTTAAAACATTAATAAGCTGTTCTTTTAATCAGATTTTTTTCAATTAATCAGTCAATCATTTTAAAATTTGTTTTGCTTATTATATACTAGTTTTATTAAACCAGAAGCCATATAGTACTTTGCAATCTCTAATAATTAAAAATAATATTAAGAAAGTGTTATACATCATTATTTCTGTTAATAATTTACCTGAATAATGATTGATGCCAGTGGTGAATCCAGGGGGGGGGGGGGGATGGGGCTGCATCCTCCACCCCAGAGCTGAACCAGAATTCTTGATTTTATTTAAAATCACTACAACTGTTTGTTCTTAAATTTCCTTTTTAAAAAAAAAAAATTTAAAAAAAACGTGATGGCATTGCTTTCTGGCTTGACAGGCTCGAAAATTTTCCTACTTTTCTAGTCATTCTACTTGTAGCGTTGATGCGGTTGAAAACATTTTTTGGCTTGTTATTTCATTGTATTTTTTATTAAATTATCAAAAGTATTGTAGTAAAGTGTTTTGGTTTACATAAGCCATGAGTTTGACATTCGTCGCGACGATACAAAGTTTTTATGACCTCCCTTCCCCGTCGCGAATCCTGGATTCTCGACTGATTGATGCACTTAATCATATTTTCTTTTTAAAAAAAATTGCTTAATTTTCTGTCTGCCTGGGCATAAATGCTGAATTATTATCTACTTATTAAAATAAAATTAACCTCTGAATGTTTAAGACTATTGATGACTTTCAATAATATAATTTAACTTAACTTGAATTGATAAAATTTTAGTGACTCAGATTATATAATAATGTACAATTTGCTTTTGTAGAAGTATTTGGAAAAATGTTAGCTGATGCTGAAAACTTCGGATCAACAGCTTGGCTTCTTGCAGTCTGCATGTTAGCTGCGACAGTCCTCACTCTTTCACTGATAAGCTTTGCCCTGTTGTTTAAAGGCGAACGAAATGGTGAGTATTAATAGAATCATTTTTAAAAAATTTTCTCTTGTTGATCTAATTCAAGAATACAGTTTGATTTTTCAACCATCAAAAAAGTTCAAAGTTTATTCTATCAGATCTGTTCTTTATTATACTTTCATTTACATTACTAATTACTTTTTTCTATCATTCTTTATATGAATTCAATGCAGCATTATATTTAGTTTATTCGGTACATTTCCATTAGTTCCCCAGCATCCAAAATGAACACCAAATGTGCCAAACACAAAATCTTGCAATATTATGTCAACCTTAGGACTCAGATTTCTGCATTTTGCACATTGAGCTCCTAATTTTGGCACACTAATAGAGAAGGGACATAATGAAAAAGTATGATTTATTCATCTTTAATTTTTTACTTCCATGTGTAATTTATAGATTACTGTCTATGTGCATTTGTAAGATACTTACATTAAAAAGTTAGTTTAATTTATTTTATTGAAAATAATAAAGACATTGCTAATTTGTCCTTTTTTTTTAAACTTGCAATTTTTGAGAAGAAAAATTTCTAGCAATTACATAATTTATTTCAAAATCTGATTTAAAATCCAAATGTGATTTAACTTAATGGAAACTACTATTCTTTAAAAATCAATATAATGCATCTGATACCTCTATCCTTATTCTTAATATTAAAATTATTTATATCCTTTATAGTTGTCTCCCTTCTAAAATGTTATAATGGAAGGCAAAAAGAATATTATATTGCATTAGGTTATATAAATGGTTATAGAAATGAAAGGTTATATGTATAGTTATATTTTAAAAATTTGAAATTTTTATGTTTTAATTATAATTGTATAACATAAACATGTACTTTCATGATGATAATTAATTTGATTGTAGGAACTTCAGAAGAAAGCATGCCTCGCATCATCACAAACCCTGGCTTTGAGATCGACCTAGAACAGTATTTTCTTCTAGAACATGCAGATTTCAATGATAACATTGAAAAACCAGTGCGCTTAAACAATAACACCGTTATCCTTCCATCCCGTGTCTGATAATTTGTTATTGTACCTTGAACTACTTTGGTGGGGTTTGTAGCCCTTTAATATCTTGTATACTCTCTGATGTAGAACTTACGTTAGTACACGGCTACTTTCATTGCTTGCTGGCTTATCATAGATGTTCCTTTTTTATTTCAGTGTGGTGTTAGGTGTCAGTTTTAAGTGTTCGTTGTTAATTTTTCCTGTGCATATTTTTGTGCAAGCCATTTTATTTACTATACTTGTTATTTGTCACTTTTGGGGGTTTTTATTATTATTATTTATCGAAAATGTTTAGTTTGTTTTACTGTATACATTTTCAGGGCAGTTATTTTTTTCCCATACTAGTATGCACCTTAAATGCAGGTGCCAGAAATATGAGCTTTAAATCATTTTGATATCCATACTGTTTTGTTTTTCACTGAAGTGTCTGAATGATTTTAAATAATCATGCATTTTATTTTCAACTTTGTTTAACGATCGCAAGTCTGTTTATCTTAATTACCGAATCATTATGATTGCTGTTCACATTGATGCTGTGAAAAATTCTCTTTTCAGGTTGAATATGCACACTTTAAATATTACTTGATTTGTATAATGATTGCAAAACCTTTACTTCTTGATTTCAGGAATTAAACATTTCATTTAAAAGATTATTAGTTTAAAATTTGTGATAAATCAGCTCCATCAAGTATGCATTATTTTCAAATTTATTGCAGTTTAGTCAAAAAATAATTTAATTATTTAAAAATTTGTTCTCATTATGACTTTAATGGTAAAAAATTGAAATGAAAAATTAATATTGGAGAAAAAAGCAAGTTATTATATAACTTAAAATTTATTTATGCAACGATTTTTGCAAATTCTTCATAAGCATACTCTGATTGGTTTGTGATATATTAATGTTTCTTGATACCTGAATTTTGCAAGTTTCTAGAAACTTTTATTCAGTCAGATACAGCCAAAAAAATTACATAATACTGTGATAAAATTTTTTTAAAATTTCAACGAAACAGTATTCCTGCAACTTTTGAAAATTCCTATTAGGCAATTTTTGAAGAAAATTTAGAAGGCAGCAAGTTTTAAAGGGAATATCCTTGAATTTCTTTAAAAATATATTGATTCCTTTTTAATTTCATTGTAACAGAAAATTGTGAAATTTTCCTGCAAGATAAAATTGTGTTACTCTGTAGCCGAAGCTTGATATTTTAATTTTAAAGACTGTTTATATTTAACTTCGATTTTCACTTGCTGTTTTACAGTTTTTTAATTTGCTCCATGTTTTTTTAACTTTATTGTTAATCTTCATTTGTAGAGTTCTGAATGTGTGTGCATCCTTTAAACTATATCTTGAAGAAAAAAAATGTTATACCGTTTACTTTCTTTATTATTATTACATTCCCGAGGATATATTCCTTTATGTGTGCTATATTTTTTTAAACAGATTTAATTTTGGGAATTTGCAAGTGACAGAAGGTTTTCCCTTGAACGTTATTACAGTAGACTTGCCTTGCACATTCTATATGTGTTTGTAATGGCCACTTTAGAATAGTTGTTGGTTAATAAGTCTAAGAAACTGTTAAATGTGTTTGAAATCAGAAAGTAGCAAAGTTTGCTTTCCTTAAAAAAATATCGATGGGCCAAGCTGTGCATAGTTATTGTAATTTGTGATAAATATGACAAAATCATTCATTATTAAAATTATTTTGTGTGCCAACTACTAATCCAGACAAAAGGCTGCAGCTTGAAAAATCTGCAGTTTCTGATCTGTGTCAGCTGTAACAAAAAGTAACTTAGTCAGAATCTCGTGAATATTTGAACTCTATTGTGTGAATTTTTGGTTTTGATATTCATTATAAATTTCTGTGTCATTGAAACTGTACAATTTTTAGTAGTAATTAAAGAATACAGCTGGTAGTTGAAACTGTTTAATAAAAATATGTAGAAACTGAATATTCATTTCAAAGACCTTTTGAGGTAGTGTCCATTTCACAATATTTTTGTTTCCAAAGAAACCTGAAAAGGATCTGTGATTTCTCTTAAATCTGGAAAGCGAACTATACCATTTAATGTGGGAGAAAAACTATTTGGTGCTTGAAAATTTTAAAATCTCTTTATAGATACAGCGTGGGAACTATCTTGTCCATACAGTTCTTTAATTCACCAAATCTTGTGATGCATTTCATATTACAGTTGAGGCATGCCATCGAATTCACCTTTCATGTGTGCTAAATGTGTTTGTCTCCATTAATTTACAGATGCGGTATCATATTTGTCACTCATTATGCAATCATGTTCGGGAAGTGACATTTATTTTACAGGATTGTTGCAATTTTTAAGTCTTAAATATCAAAGGATATTTGATGAAACTTTATTTTACAGTACAAGTTATGTTGTGTAATTTACTTTTTGATCTGATTTCATTTGCATGCATTTTAACTTCAAATATATTTTAGGACCCGTTTGCCTTTATTTTATGACTTGTGGATGTGTCTGTGTATGTTTCTGTAAGTTTTTTTTTTAAATATTCTGAAAAGTAAAAAAAAAAAGGTGACTCCTTTAAGTATTGGAGGGAAAATTACCAAGCATTTTGAGTTAAATTTTCATTTCATTTTTAATTTATTTTTTGATCATTGTATTATTTCATTAATATCACTTGCAACATAAAATATGTTTTATGAATATGCTAATTAATTAAAAATTTTACACAAAAAATAAGCTACAATCCATTTTAATTTTGTCACCATGATAATATAGTTAATATAACTGTAATAACAAAAATAATTGGTTAATTTTTTTAAAAAAATTATTATATGAAAACTATTTTTGTGATTATCAATGTAAAGCTTTTGCTTGTTTAACTTTTTATAAAAATTAATTTTAATTTAAAAATAAAATTAAATCAAATGTTTTGGTTCTAAAAATTTTTGATGCTCTTTATAAAACATATTCTGTGTCTTGCTGCTGATCTCGTTTTATTATTATTATCTCATTTTATTTTCATTTTGTTATCATTGTAACATGCAGGTCTATTATTTAGCCAGAATTTTAGGGTGAGATAATATGGTTTTCTTTGATTGCCTGTTGTATCTGAAAATTAGTGATAGTTACCAATTTTCTTGTGGAGACGGTTTTTACCCTCTTTCTGTGTTGTAGCAGTGATAAGAGAGGCATTGTCAGTTCTTGTGCTACATGTTATTTGTCTATTGTTTTAAGATGTGAGGATTTAACCGTTTGTAAGCATTGTCAGAACATTTGAGATAAAGGTGCTCTCAATTTGATATTGTCTTTCATTTTTTTTTATATTTTAATGCCTGTATGCATGATCAATGTGCATTGTTGTTTTGATGTGAAAATAAAGTATTGGCTTTTTTTTTTACTTACGTGTATCTTTATTTATATTGATGAATATTATGATATAAATGCTGTAGTCATCAGCTCTAAGGAATGGTTCTTAAACTTTTTCCATTCGTGACAAAAAATCCATTCGTGACCTTTTTCCATTCACGCAAAAAATTTCTATGACTCAATTTGCACATGAAAATTTTTTCACAATCTTTGTATGTTTATGATTGGAAGATGAAGCATGTCAATGAAACATCAACTAAGTAGTGATAAACAAAAAAATGTGAAGCATATTTATTTGGAGATTTCATTTCATTTTTTTTTTCTGTCTAATATTAGTGAATTAAACAGAAACATGTTCTAGACAGGGTGTGTAGCGTCATGAAAAGTGATTAAAAAGTGCTTAAATTTGAAATCCATTTTTAAGCACCTTAAAAGTACTTAATTTTGAAAAAAGGTCCTTAAAAAGTGCTTAATTTTCTAAAGAAGTGCAAAGAAAACATTCTTCTTTTTCTTTTGTTAAAAACATTAAATCATATAGTTTAGAAAATTGGTTCACATTTTCGTGAGGGGCTCCTGATGAACGTACTAAAAATCCCCGATCCTGAGGGGGGAGCTTGCGCCACCATCTTGGTTTTCATCTCTCCTTTTTTAGTTTTTCTTGAATGTCTCGAAAACTATTCAGTTTTCAAATTACAATTGATTTAACAAATTAAAGAGCGTGAAATTCCCTACAAATATATGCTTTTATTTTTCTTCTAACTTTAATAATTTCCCAGATAATGGGTCTCGAAGTTTGCTGCTATCTTGGATTTCATCCCCTTTTTTAGTCTCTTTTGAATATCTCAAAAACTATTCAATTTTTAATTAAATGTAATGCAAAGAATTAATAATCGAAGATTTCCCTACAAAGACATGCTTTTATTTTTCTTCTAGTTTTAATAGTTTTCGAGATATTAAAAAAAAAACTTTAAAAAATATGAAATCCAAGATGGCGGCAAACTTTGAAACCCAATATCTCGGAAAGTATTAAAACTAGACGAAGAATAAAAGCATATTTTTGTAAGGAATTTTACGCTCTTTAATTTTTTAAATTAATTGTAATTTGAAAACTGAATAGTTTTTGAGATATTTAAGAAAACATTTAAAAAGGGGGATAAAATCCAATATGATGGCGCAAGCTTTTCCTCTGGACCGGGGACTTTTAGTATGATCATAAGGAGCCCCTCACAAACATGTTTACCAATTTTCAAACCTTTGTTGACTGGACTAATAATGACTTTTTTTCCCTGCTCCCTCTTTCGTCAAAAATAACAGCCCCGTATATTGAAGTACTGGAATGGTTATCTCGAAGGGGAAAATTAACTGGTAATTTGTTGATTTTAAGAAATGTTGAGAAAGGTCACGTTTTTATTTTTAATCTTATAAAAGTTGTTTTAATTTTTGGTAATAACAGTTAGCATTATCATTTTTTTTTTATGAAACCAAAAAAACATCCTTTATTTTACAATAGAAGACGTGGAAATTTAGAAATAAATATTAAAATTTAAAAATTACGTATTTAAAATTAAAAATATATTTATATTTGAAATTTTTCAATAAAAACTATGCAGTTATTTTAAAACAGAAAACATGCTATGCTTAGAAAATACGTGGGTCTACGTATGCATGCATGTACAGAAGTGCTTAATTTTTTGGCTAAGGTGCTTAAAAAGTCCTTAAAAGTGCTTAATTTTTGCAGCAGTCTCTCACTACACACTCTGTTAGAGAGGTTTTCACCTTTCAAAAATTAATATTTGTAGTTCAAACTACAGTCAAAACTTTTTTATTTTACTAGAAGCTCTGGCATGGAGAATACAAACTACCAGGAATGCCTATTAAATTTGTAGCAGCTGAAAGTATAAATGAGATAGAAAGAAAATTCCTTTATAATCGGTCATATGCTATTATTTAAAACTGTTTCTTGCTCTTTTTTTTTTTTGGAGGGGGTGGGCATTCATTTTGCTGTTTATACAGGATGTTCCAAAAATATATACACTCGCTGATTAATGACATAAACAATTAACAACATACATTAAAGTTTCATAACTCAAATTAATTAATAAAATTGTAGAATTGTTACAGTAATCAGAAGTTTTACAATTCTAATTAATTGATACAATAACTTTTCATCTTTTAAAATTTCAGTTTTTATATATATATATAAATGAAATTTCTTAACCTTTAGTGGACAACTGATAATTCTCATTTGGCAATGGCACTGCATGAATTTGTCAGATGATAGCTGTGTGTTGTTATCTGTTGATGATAGAATAATTGTTCCTTTCTCCTTTGAGAATATCGTGATTAGCGATGTTCACTTCCACTTGCATCAGGAATGTGCTGGGGAGGGCGAAAAAAATATGCCCCTGCCACCACTACTGTATGCCCATAGGTCTGTATGAGGTGTTTCACTCGCAACCAGAACCATTTAGCCAGGTACCGAGAACATATTGACTGATATCAAAACAATGGGCCTGTGTGTAGTTTTCTGATAAATCCAGATTTTCCTTGCAATCCAAGTTGTATATTCAGCTAGTTGGAAGTTTGGGGAGGGAGGTGGCAGCTTAGCTGCTGTTCCCGTCGTCCAACCATGGTTCAATATTATGAGGTCCATCTTAAAATAGTCCTCGTGTTGTTTCAAAACGGGACGCTAATACTATATAACTAACTATCAGAAGTGCAACGAGTGCAAATTTTCTCTTTATGGATCACAATGCCATTCTCGCTGTGAAACCATTATGGATGAATGTCGTGAAGAAGAGGATGTCACGTGTTTGTAGAGCTGGCATTTGCCCTGATTGATTCAAATGTGGGACGACCTACCACAAGAACAGCTAGAAATTTAAATGTTCCTCATCAGTAAGTAAGTGGTACCCGGGGAATAATATGGATTGTCCGCTCCCAGTCGTCCACAGTGGCTTAGCAAGTGTAAATGCCACCTGTAGCATGGTATTATTTTCTCATTCGTTCATCATAATTTTATATACAGCTAGCAGTACGCGCACAGCGTTGTCCGTGGAATCAGGACTTCAACAAAATGTGAGGAAAAAATGCCCACAATGACACGAAAAAGTTTTGAAAACAAAAGATACACATTATTTGATTTTTGGCAATGACGCGAATGTAATGTCACCGGAAGGAATCGGATTGTAGAAAGCATATTACGGGATCTCCTCCGAGGAAGGTCACCACCAGCCAATGAAATTGCAACAATGCATTCTGGGATGGTCCGGAGAAACACTCGCTGTTAAATCTTGCTAGCAAAAAAACTGTTTGAATTGATCAGGAAAAAATTAATTAAGAAAAACGGAATGCGATATTTTAACCGTCCTTGGTTTGAATCCGACAGAAACGTTCCAGTTATAAGCTGAAAAAAATGAAAATTATAGAGTCGTTAGATGCGAGAATTTGGAAAAATCCTTATTAAAAATTACCATAAAAGTGACTATTATTTTAAAATTTCTCAAAATTCAGTAAATTGCGTTAGAAATTCAAAGCAAACTTCATTAGAACTAAAATTGTTTGTTCTATCCGATGGTATACTGATTGTTTTTCAACTATCATTAGAAAATATACTACATGCAGCCGTAAACGTCCCGAAAATGACCGAAAACATTAAATAAAAAAATTTCTAGATTGAATTTTAAAATTCCAGCTTCGAGGTGCATTGAGTCACCATTAAGACTACCTGTGTGGCAAATTTCAAGGCTGTAAGTTCTATAGATTCGTCTGGACATCGTACGTACACACACAAACATTGCCTTTTATAAGTATAGATAGGAGGGATATAAACGCTCCTTTTTAATCCAAAATACGATGGGGGGGCATTTGTTGTCTCCACAGTGTTTATGTTAATCTCCATAATCTTTTTGTCTCCATGGTGCCCCGAAGACTCTACAACCCTTCTGCAGGTCTCTACGCCAGTTTTCATCATACCCAGGCGTTGTACTGACTGACTTTCAGCACAGAGTAGGCTTACAGCCTATTAACCTTCATTGAGAAGCATATGGTATTGGTTTTTTTAGACCAGACATGTATTCTCCTTTTGCTCCAGGAAGCAATTCCGTTATGTTATTGGGTATTACGGTACAAGTACTGTATTTCTGTCCAGTACCTTCTTTGTAAATTTTATGTTTATAGCTTTTATTTTCGCCCTTTTTTTGGCTTAATTCGTCATTATCCTTAATTTATGGACACAAGTGCATTTATTGTGCAAGCAGAGATATCGAAAAACGCAACCATCGAACTTCACATGAAGCAATTTCTACATATGACATCAGACAACATGAACAAACCAGTTCCACAAGCACGCATTCAATATGGAAAAAAAAAATTCTCTTTCAGCATCGGGAACGTTCCATTGTTACGGGTTGAAGGAGATTCTGTATTTATTTCAGATTTCTAAAATAAATTATACCAGGTGGAGCGAAAAATGTATCGTGCCCCATGCGCTATTTACCTTTGCTACTCCGCATAAATAATAATAAGCATACTAGCTGCTCTCGCCGACCTTCGGGCGGGTTCGCAGCCAGCACCCACTTTGCTCAACACTGGCCCTGCCACCTCGCTGCTTCGAGACTCTCAGCCACTACTTTTTTTCAGTTTTAAATACTGCATTCTCAGTGGAACACACCATAAAACCATAGACGATTTCATATTCTTTGTAGACAACAGATTCCTTTAAAATTGTAAAATCTTTCAACTAACCCCATCTAGTTGTAATGTTTTGTATAACTTCCTCACGAATTTCGGCATCCAAGTCTTCAGATCCATAAATACAGAATGATATCGCCCTAAATAAACAGTTTCCTTCACCTACAACAGGTATTTTACAATATTTTTGACACGCCATCGTGATGGAACTGTTGGGATCTATATATTTAAAATAATATGGTTAAACCTTCAGACAGTTCGCCAGCCCCAACCACTCGACGGATTTCGATAATTTCTATTTCATATGAAAGCTTATGACGCCTAAATTTGTCATCAAGGGTCATAGAGCTATAAGCTTAGAGCTTGTTCATACCTCTATGTCAAGGGTCGTCTACCCACCACCACCCCCATTGTCGAACGAAATCGGAAAAACATTTCTCCACCATACGTTCTCTATATGTTTTTTCGATTTCGTTCGAAAATGGGGGTGAAGGGCATGTGGCAACTTGGCTACTTTAGAGTATAAGATACTACATAGAGAGAGTGCTCCTTTGATAACAAAGCCACACGCGGGTGCCCAGATGGGCAACTTTGAGGGGAGAACCGAGTGTTCATGTTTACCATGGTTTGGCTCTCAATCATTAGTTTGGCGAGTTTTAAGCACTTGGCTGAACAATTACTAAAGGAAAAGTAACTTACTGTATTAGTCCAGCGAAATAGTAGAAAATAGACACAAAAATTAGGGTAGAGTTAATTTTTTAATATGTTGTTCGGGTTGGTACCCTGACTGATTTCCACAGTTTTAGCAACAAAATTTTTTGCCCTAGGCCTTAGTTTTTGCCATAAAATTAAATGTTTGGGAAGGAATTTATCTTAAATCACAGTAAAAAAATCATATTTAAATAACTTAAGTCTTGATTTTTATCAGTATTAATTAATTAATTATTGATAATATTATTAAATGGATTATATTATCATTAATCAAATGAAATATACTTAAGTTACGTTTTCATAAACTTAATGGTTTTAAGCTTGAAGGAAATAACAGTAAAGATAACCCGTTTCTGAAATATGGTTCCAAACTGTTCCTTTTCGAAGCACTACTCTGCCTCGAAATGTTTCGAACAAATTCTTGTACTGTTATTAAATGTGGGATTATCACGTCGTAGTTGTTTTTTCCATAACTTTCTACGAAATACATCTTTGAGAAAGCTGAAATGCAGTCATAAAAAAATATACCAATGAAATTAAGACAGATATACATCCTTCAATATATTCTATTCTAAGACCCGGGCTCCACTTACCCTCGCTACGCCACTGGCATCTTGCAGGAGGAAAAAGGAAGTGACGCCATAGAATAGTGTAAAACGTTGTGTGTAATATTATACAAACAAGTAGAGTTCCAGTGTTGTCTACTTCTACTTTGCAAGTGTACCAATAATGAGAAAAACATTGGATTCAGATCGCTTAAATAAATTTTTTAAAAACAAAACAGTAGAATAATGGCTGAACTTCACATTTTAGTCTAAAATGACGAACAATATCTCACAAAGTTATCAATTGACAAAAGTAGTCATAGGCGGCTGTTGCACCAAAAAAGTGGGGGGTCAAAAGAGATGCGAGTGGGTGGGGCACCCCTAAAGCTGTTTTTTTTATTTTATTTATTTATTTATTTTTATTTATTTATTTATTTTTTTGGAAAATTGGGCTATATTATTGGATTTTAACGTCATTATTGATTAAATGACCTTCTCTAAAAAATTCGGGACACGGCCTCAAAAATCGGAACGGATGGCCACCGTAGACTCCCTCCTTCCAATTCAAAGTTCCATTTCAATCTTACGAAATAATAACATGAGAAAAATATAAAACACTTACCTATTAAGTCAATTCTTCTTTCTTTAAACTCGTGAATCGATCAATGATGTCGTCACAAAACGGCGTACTCCCAAACACAGAGAAAGCAGGTCACTTATAAATTTATTTATTTGATATTATGTTATACAATATACATCCGTATTATAAATTAGAAGAAAGATAGCCTGCGATTTTTGTTTTTGGCAAATTGTTCTATTACCTTAGTAAAGTCAATATCTATAGTATTTTCGATCTTCAAAACAGCAAGTGCAGAAAGCCTCTCTTGACACGTACTATTTCTAATGTATGATTTTAAAGATCTTAAGCATGAAAAACTTCTCTCACATGATGCAGCTGAGACAGGTATCATAAGGAGAATTTGGATTAGTTTTGTCAAGTATGGAAATATGCATATCACAGAATTCCTTTTCAACAAGAAAATTGCATCTTTTCCTCAGTTCTGTTTTCTCAGTGGATATTTCTGGCAAAGAGTCGATGTATTTTTTGTACATTTTCTGAAAAATTTGTATCTCTCTCTCTCTCCCTTTATTTTTTCCATATCAAGATCATATTTTTCAGAGACTTTTTGAACTGATACATTTTTTTATAATCTTTTATGGATTGGAACATGTTACATCTTTTAGAGATTGAAAAATATCCAACTCATTTTCTTTGAACCTTTCGTCTATTGTGTTTAAAGCAGCATCTATAACTGGAAAAGCAATTTCCGTTCGATAGAACGATTTAACACCTTGTGACATGCTGAAGGAACCGCCGCCTATTTTCGAAGACACCTTTCTAGAGCGTGGAAGTTTTGGAGAAGTAAACGATTTTGCTTCACAAATATCGTTAACATATATCCACAACTTTTCAAACAAATCTTCACTTCGGAATTCATGCAAGCATTCTTTTGTTGTATTAACCAGTTATTTAACTGTTAAAAAAATTAGCGATTTTGATTGTAAAGTTTTTGAAAGCGTATCTGTAGCTGCCAAAACTCTTTGGATCAGAAGTAGACAAAAATGAATTGGAAACTTTCAATATTATTCTGCAAAGCTTCAGCTTGCGATCCATTTTTCGATGGATCGTTAATTTTGAACTTTGGTGCGGGGAGGGTACTTTTGTTTTGAAGTGAGGGGACGGTTGCCCCTGCCCCCCCCCGGACGAGTTGCCTATGAAAGTAGTGAAATTTGTTTTAGCTGTAGATTCAGGATGACTTGCGAAGAAGAGCCGTTTTGTTGTAGAGCACAGTCAAATGCCGATACAACGAACCTGGGAAATAACGATCCTTCGGTCATAACGAACTTTTCAAATGGTCCCAACCGAACTTCCATGTCACTAATGTATTTTCAAATGCTTCTGACGATCTTGGAAAAAGCAAGGAATTCCGATATAGTGATATAAAATTTCTCCTTTTCAAACTTATTTTCAGCTCTCTAACAAAAAATCCCTACTTATTTTCATACTTTAGAAAAATAAATGTAAATGCAATCAATATCACTGTTTATTTTTTAAGAAGAAATATTTATTTTAATTTATTACAGTCCAATACTAATCCCATTTAGTAAAATTAATTTGTTCTGCACAGAAATGCATTTAAGGATTATAGCAAATCTTGCGTAGTCAATATTTGAAAACCCTCGGTTATAGCGAACCTCTGCATCTGTCCGTTAAGGGTTTGTTATAACGGGGTTTGACTTATGTATATCTATGTTTTCCAACACTGAAGATGTATTAGTTAGTTATATTAGACTAATGGAATGGTTTATATACGGTACTAACAGAAAGAGTTCTTGATATGCACTGTAAAAAATATCCGTTTTTCCCCCGGACTTTTTCCGTATATTTGACGGTTTAAAGCTGTTTTGTTGACAGAACGATTTTTCACCGTTTTCCGCTCCAGCCATAAACGGTTTAAAACCGTCAGTTTAAATTCTATTTTTCGTCATACGGTATTGCTTTCCGTGCGATAACTTTCCCTTTTCTTAAATATAATTTTATTGCATTCATTTCATGTTTTTAATAGGGTTCCATCTCCGTAACCTTAAAACACGTGTTCTGGCAATAGTTGATTTTTACACCACTAGAGCTAGTGACTTTAAAACTCAAATAGATTATTTTTTCTTTATTTTATGAAGTCTCCGGTGGTCTAGTGGTTAGAGCGAATGCCTTTTATTTCTATGAACGCGGTTTCGATCCCCGGCTCGGAGGAGTTAGAAGTTTTGTCACCATCTTGCATCGAAATCGTCCAAGTAAGTTCAATTAAAAATTAAACTAATTGAAATTAATAATTAAGCCTTGATTAATTAATAATCCTAATTGATAATAGACATCAGCACATTTCAACTCAACTCGAACAGAAGGAGAAAAACAACTCAACTCAGTCGATGACGTCACTTACTTCGATTACTTAATTTTTACGGAGAAAACTTGATTTTATACGGTAAAAAACCGTTGTGACTATGGATTTACTTCGTAACTTTTACGGGAAAAACTTGTTTCTGTATGGTAAAAAACCGTTTTGCCTACGGATTTACTTCGTAACTTTTACGGTTTTGCACAACCAACCCAGCTGCCAGTTTAAAACCGTAAATTTTACGGGATTTTTTTTACACTGTGGTCTTCGATTGATTCCATTCCTTTATGGATGACAGAATCCCGATGTATCATGGAAGGTTAATTATGATTCTGAATACAGTGAAACCTTTGTATAACGATACTGTCTATAACAATAAACCTGCCCATAACGATATTTTCTTTGGTCCCAGAGGAATTCCTATTTATCCAGTGTACAGGGTGGTCATAAATTATTGAACCCACTTCAAAAATTAATAATGTTACAATTATGATTTTTTTTAAATGAGAGAACAAATAAAAAGGGCCTTTTTTTCAAATAGGTGACGTACCATTAGGGCGTTCTAATTTTGCTACAGCGAAAGATTTCTATACGCAATGGCTACCGATCAACAGAAGCCGATGAGCATTCTCTGGTTTCCTTTTTTAGTTTTTCTTGAATATCTCTAAAAATATTTAGTTTTCACACTACATGTGAATTAACAAATTAAAGAGCGTAAAATTCCCTACGAATATATGCTTTTATTTTTCTTCTAGCTTTAAAAGTTTCGCAGATAATGACTCTCAAAAATGGGAGATGTCAAATAATTTACAACCCCCTAGACCACCGTAACGGCGAGTTATCTGTCTGAAAAAAAGACTTTTTTAAAATGCGCTCTCATTAAAAAAAAACGCTGTTGTAACAATATAAGTTTTTTATATTAATTTTTGAAATGGACCCAATAATTTATGCCCACCTTGTATTTTCAACCTGCCTACAACGATAATCACTTTTTAGACTTACCAGTCTATAACGATAATTTTACATCTTTCTGTGGGAGCTAGCAATTGAAATGTGCTTAGATGTTTACTGCCTCTAACTCCTGGTGGGCACTAACCTGTTCATTCACAATTAGCCCTTCGGATCGACCGATTGTACCTTGAAATTCGCTTTTGATGTGTTAGTACCTTGAATCTAGAATTTAGGAATCTAAAAGCGTTGTAAAGCATTGGTATTTGAAGAAAAGCTACAAATAATTTCGGAAATCCATCAAGAACTAAGTGAAGTTGATGCTGCTAAAAATATGGGATTTTTCAGTCAACGATCGCTACTTTAAAAACCAGCGGGAGTGTTCTCCCCTAAACTTTCTCGTATACTTCCCCAGAAAGGTGCTGTTTCCCCTCCCCCCGCGTGGATAAAAAATTCTAACCTACTGTTACCCAGAATCCAATGACTATCAGAAGGTTTTTCATTATAGTGATTGAAAAATATCTAGGTAAAGAATCAAATTCAAAGAGATGCGTACCGATTTTCCGCTCTTGCCGACTCAAGGACAAACTGACGTTATTCGCTCCATAGCCTTCGCGTGCACAGAAGATTGCTTCCAGTACGCATGCGTGTGGAGATGACGGATTCTTCTCAAAAGTAAATTATACAGACTGACAGACAGTCAACCCTTTGACGGATTTGGCCCAAAATTTTATACTGACCTACATTCATGACGATAAAACCGTGTACCAAATTTTATCCATCTAGCTGTTCAAGTTTTTGAGTTATAGTGTTCACATGACCGCGGACATACAAACAGACAGGCTTCCCGTAGACGGATTTTGTACGAAATTTGATAGAAATGTACAAATTATGTGTAACGACCACATACCAAATTTCATCCCCATAGCTCTAATAGTTTTCGAGTTATCGTGTTCACAGACAGACATAATTCCAAAATTGTGTTTTTCGGACTCAAGGAGGTCTAAAACGTGGAGATTCGTCAAAATCTCGAGTTCGAATTTTTTGACGATTACAATACTTTCTCTTTGTGTACTT
Source organism: Araneus ventricosus (assembly GCA_013235015.1). Taxonomy (NCBI): domain Eukaryota; kingdom Metazoa; phylum Arthropoda; class Arachnida; order Araneae; family Araneidae; genus Araneus; species Araneus ventricosus. The sequence continues at coordinate 11,016 of BGPR01001022.1, read as the reverse complement.
CGTATACGAGAAATTAAAAAGACATTGAAGATGCTGTGGAAAAAAGTAAAGTGAATAGCAAACAAAAACAATTTATAGGTGCCGTAAATGATGCTGCTGAAGTTTTCAACGAAAATTTTCATTTTCAAGTTCTTCAAAAAAAAAACACCCCTTAAAAATAAAATTTTATATCACTATACAAATATGTATATTTTATATGCTTATGAAATACAATTTTATATAACGATTATTTGGAAGATGAATCAAAAAGTGCAATAAAATATTCATATATTAATACATTCGCACGCACATTAACATTGGATGCGCAAATCCTCAAACTGACTATAACGATAACCTGCATATAAAAATATATTTTCTAGGTCCCAACAATGTCGTTATAGACAGGTTTTACTGTACTCTACTTTAAATAACTTGAATTTTCTTCTTGCTGGTTTGATCAGGGAGACCCCATATTGGTGCTGCGTACTGTTACAAAACTCTTTCTGTGAGTGTGTGGTGTAAAATGCCCAATGAAAGTTTATTCACAAATAATCACGAAAACACGTAGCACAGGTACAGGAAACAATAATTCTTGCACAGATTAGCAACGTAAACAGACAAGAATTCACAGGTAATAATAGTTCAACACTTTGATATTTAGCAACACAAACAATCAGCAATTAACTAATAATGACAATAGCAGCACTTTCAATAGCGCTCAGCTCACCAGCTTCCTAGCTCGCACTGCAGACGAAACTGTAAAGTCGTTCCAGTAGATAAACACTACTCAATACCGCTCGACGTCTAACATCTTACTCTCGCACAGCTGGTAGAACTCCAAAGACGTTCGCACTCCAAGTCGATCCCAGTCTATCAACATTCACCCCGTCATCCAAGCGCTCTCCTTATATAGTCTCCCCCGGCAGGCCGTGACGTCACATGGAATCATCTAGTACATTCAAGCGTATCTCCTCTCCTAATAGAGATATCGAGAAGATTCCAGCACCTTTGAGATCCCGTATTTCGTCACCAAATTTGTTGCCAAGTCGCCAAGATGATTGCCAAGGTCAGGGGTCCAGACGTGGCTGCTGCCCGTCATCCCATACTTACCCTGTAAAACTCTCTTCCCAACCATAAGATTCACATTGCTGGGAAGCGACTTTCAGTGTATGTAACAATGCATTAGGAGGGGGTCTCAAGATTTGTTTGAAGATAACCAAAAGCATTGTGTTTTAGAAGTTAGATGGTTTCCTCAATTCCGTTTGTCACGTGATTGTGATATCACATAAATTGCCACCAGTAACTTTATTGAGAACTAGCAGAATATCCAGCATTGCTCCGTCTTTTTAGTAACAAGACGTTCTTGAAGAGACAGGTGAACTATGAACACAATGATTTATTTCCACTCTTCGAAAAGTAAAAATAATTCCCTTTAAAATGGAATAACTGAACAAAATCAGTAGTTGTTCCTGATATAAATTGTTGATCGTCTATTTTTAAACTTTTTTTTAGTTATTTTCCAGAATTCTGTTAATGTGTTCTGGCAAACAATTGTTCGTTCATCTGTATTTAATGTCCGTATATTTGTGTATAAAATTAATTTTGAAAAAAATATTAAAATTAGAGAGAAATTGTGCGGAAATGAAACTGGCGTCACTGAAAAGATAATTCTTTGAACTTCAAGATTGTGTAAAAATAATTTTGAGGAGATAATATTTCCGAAAGATATTGTAGAAGATGCCAAAATCTTGCTTAATTTTAAATTAACTGAAATTTTTGGGCTTTGAAAAGTTGGCAGTGATCTTTCTCTTGTTTTGAAGAACGCGTGCTAATTTTAATCAAGATTGGGAAAAAACTTCAAATCTGTATAAGGAACACACACAGAGACACACACTCTGTTTTTTATATATATAGTAAATTATACACGTCAATTAGCACTTTACACAAACATGCATTATATTTACAATATATATAAATACCAAAATTAAATTAAATCACCCCATCCACAATCAGACATTCGAACTACAAAAGAAAATTTGGCTTAAAACTCCTAGCATTAATACCCACTAAAACTTGAAATGACCAACCCATTTGGAACTCCAACAATCAAAATATATATATTTAAGACTTTTCTTCATAAAAATTTAATTAAATATTAATATTAAATTCAGTAATTTTAAGACGGTGTATTATCTCTAGCACAAGTACAATATTTTTCTTACTGTTGACGCAATTATTTAATTTTAACAACTATTCCGAAAACATAAATTGCACTTTGTTTTCATAATAAGAAAGTTTGTTTTTTATTCTAACAATAGATGGCAGCACGAGTTTTATTCTTTCGTTTATGAGGTGCCCAATTTGGAAACTGAAATTCAATACTTTATGAGTATAACTCTTATTCGTCTAGTTTGTTTCTGAAGGAAAGAATTTTGGTTTAAGTCTGAGAAAAATTCAATTGTTTGCTTTCTTTCTCCTTTTTGGTATAAATTAAGAATCCCTTTATTTAAAGAAAGGTAAGAGCTATTTCTATTCAATTTCTTTTTTGTTACGCGTGCATTATAAAATAAATTGCGTAATATTTGCTAATAAGTTATAATTAAAATAAATTTTAAAAAAATGTTATCTCTCTTGTCATAACTAGCGTCGATTTTTAAGTATTTAGCTGTATTTCACAGAGTGTTATTTTTGGAACATAGGATGAAAAAAATGTGTATTTATCTTCTGCCATGATAAACATTTCATACTTTTTTTCGTACATATGAATGAAGAATGTAGGTATGAAATCAATGTAGTACGTCTCCTTTTAATTTAAAAGCTTATTCGTTACTTACGCTAGTACTGCTTATAAAGAAAACTAAAATATAAAAGATATTTAACGTTTAATTTATTTGCCTAGTTTATATTATTAAAAGGTGTCCAAATTTTCATAGGGGTGTTTCGTAAACTATATATATTTTTACACATTTCATCGAATAGCTTGCAGTATTTTATTAATAGAAATTGCGTTTGCAATTTTAATTGTTGTCTTTAATATGCAATCAATCAGATTTCCTATTACTATTTTTTGAAACATTTATTTTCCTCTCAGATCATTTCAGATGTCGTCTGTTTTATCTATTTATTTTCAATAGATGAATTGTTTAATTCTCTGATTTAAATACAGTGGAATCTCCCTATAACGAAATCGCTTGGTTCCAGTTGAAAAATTCGCTATAGGGAAAATTTCGTTATACGGAGATTAGAGATTTTTGCAGTTATTTAAGTAATCTTTTAGTATGATAAATTCAAAAATATTTAATTATGACTTTCAATTAAAAATGAAGTAATATTTATTATAAATTTGTTAAAATTATACTAATTTTTATTGTATAAATAAAATGCTCAAAAGTGAAGACAATTCACCAATTTAGAGAATAATATGTACTAGTACGGATAAACATAAAATGCGCATTGTCACATCCATTTACTGTTTCCACCCCCGCTCCACCCCGATTCTTGGAATCTTGACCCGTAGAAATGTTGCTCCCTCTGTAAAAACCCAGGTCCCCACAACTGCATTACCCTTCACATAGCATTCTATTGGTATGTGTTATCGCTGGAATGAGCAATGCGAGTGGTTCCAGAAACAGGCACGTGTGAGCGATTTGTTTGCACAGAAATTAGCAACTTTCTTCAAGAATGACAAAAATCAAAAAGATAAAGGTCTGAAAAAATTCGTTATAGGGAGACAACCATTTCGTTATATGGAGAATATTGTGAATGTTTTTTAACATTCCGATTAAAAATTTCGTTATAGGGAGAAATTCGCTGTAGGGAGACTTCGTTGTAAGGAGACTCTACTGTATATATTGAACCTTAAACAGGCCAGCTTCTCTTTCCTGACGGCAGATGTATATCCGTCCCCTTCAAATTGCAGTATAGTGAGTTGCCAATATAATGTGGACACTTTAAAATTTGCATATTTTTTCGAATATTTTGAATATTTGCATATTTTTTCACTGAAATGCCGCATAGTTATAATAGAATTAGACTTCGTTCTGAATGAAAATTTCCTCGATTACTTTGAAATGTCCCACTCAAATTCGGGGGATTTTATTTCGCTATAAAGATATTTTGCACATAAATGGAGCTCGAATAATATTGAAGTCATTATTTGTATTTTTTGCACAATGCACAGACAAATATTAGAAAGTTTTAGTCTGATTAGCGCCCCGTTTTGAAGATACACAAGGTTTTTTCCGGACGAACCTAGTAATTTTCAACTAGGGACGAAACTTCAGTCAGCACCCTATTCCCCAAACTTTCACGCCACACCACAGATACGGTGTTTGACCCTCACCATCAGATATAGTGTGCGCCGGACTCACATGCAAGACGAATCTTCAGTGAAATCGGGACTCGAACGCGTAGCCGAGGCTTTTAAAAGGCATAGGTCAAATAAAGGGAGAAAAGACTTTTTGTCATTGATTATGTCGTGGATTGATTTAAATTCATAAATTAATGTTTAATAATTAAGCCAGGGCGGTGCCGAGGGACGAGGGCCGGATTAACCCCTGTATGGGTCTATAGGCAACGTAAGTTTCGGAAGGCCCGCTCCAACTTTCAAAATCAGATAATTTTTATTGATTTTAATTTAATTTCTATATAAGCAGTTTTTCAGTAACAAATATTATGACAAACTTCAATAACAAAGCATTTTTCCCCTCCTCCTTAATCCAAGAACCCATACGATTTTACAATTTAATTAGTGTTCCGGCCCCTGAAAGAAGCAATTTAATTTTCATTATGAACTAAACATGTTCGTTCTATCTCTTTTCCGAACATTGAATTTATCGTTAAAATAATTAAGTTATTCTTTTCTCATGCGGATGTCGAGTGCAAAAGAGGCCTTTGAAGAACAATGTAAGAAATCGTATTGTATGTTTTAGTTCGAAGGAAATTAATTCAAACCAATCAAATTCTTTTTATCTTGTGGCGAAAGATCTTGGAATTTCTAATCTTCTGATTTAATAATCCATCAAAACAGATGAAGACGATTTAGGCAAATTTAAATCGTGCAGTTCAATCCACGTTAATTTTGAATATCTTTAATTAATAAATTTAGCCAATGCCTATGAAACACAATTATAGATACAGTCGGACCTCTATTTAACGAAGTCACTAAATCCCGAAAAAAAGTTCCTTATATAGAAAATTCGCTAAATAGAGATTCACCTTTTAAAATACTTTAAACTACACGAAACAGATTTTAAACTCATAAATATTAAATATTATTAAAAAAAGTAATTAATCACACCTTTATTTTGTAAATTAATATCTATTTGTTTTATATATCTTACTCATCAAAAAGAAACCTGCAAGGAAAACAAGAATAAAACAAAACATTGTCCGGGAATACACTGTATTTTTAATTTAAAAAAATAATTTTATAATAAAATTAATGAATTTTAATGACAGTATCGCATTTATTACAACAAGTAATTTTAAGCATACATTACCACATGCGTCCTTAAATTTAATTACTGCTAAAGTCTGTTAATTTTGTCTGAGTTTTTTGTTTGAAAAAGTGTTTTCTCTCATAATAAGTCTCGCATCTTTGCAATGCACCAAAAGCCCCTTCAGGCGTATTCGTTTTTCTTCAAACTGTAATCAGCGTTCGGTTGTTTCAAATGATTTTAGCATTTCATCATACGAAAGTTTGTTAATTTCTGCATCATAATCATTTCCATCTACATCATCTTCTTCGCAATTCATTGCTTTATTGTTTTTATTTTTCACACTGTCCAAAATATCCAATTCAGTTAGTGCTTCCGAGGTTTCAGCTTCAGAATCAAGTGAAAGAAGATCATCATTCAGCACGTCATCGTTTTTCTTCGATGCTCAAGAACTTTCGCTTTGACGTTTTCCAGCTACAGGAACCGAAATTACCAGCACGACTCTGATCAACAATCTAGAAAACGGGAGACTAGTTCAAGGACACGGCACAGCTCCATTGGGGTGAAAGGGGGATACTGAAAGTTTTTCTAGTGAAGTGGACAGTGGGGGTGGATTAAGATTGCACTTCCTGGATGAAATGCAAAGAATGACAGCGATTTTACTGCTCTCGGCGAGTTAGGCGACTGGTAAAGCAGTTCAAGGTCATTGACCACCATAAAATGTGTTAAAAAAAGAATAAGTTTGAAATTTTCAGAAATATTTTGAGAAATAGGGAGAAAAAAAATATTGGATCACAAGAAAAAGTTCGTTAAATAGAGAATGCACTTCGCTATTTGGAGGCTATTTTACGAAGAAATTCGCAAAATGTTCTTGGTTCCAAGGAAAAGTTCGCAAAATAGAGGTTCGTTAAATAGAGGTCCGACTGTATTTTTAATTTATGGAATGCGTGATTAGATAAATATTAATCCACGCAAACTTGTATATTGTATCTAAAAGGGAAAAAAATCTGTTGATCTTTTTCGGGGGGGGGGTCTGATCTGTTCCTAATATGCTCAACATCATGCTTATTTTTTTCTATAATTCATTTTGGACAAATTTCTCAGGAACTGTTGTCTATCCTATTAAAATTCGAAGGTAAGCAAACATATGTATCTATGTCCTTCTACCTTCTCACGAACCACTGAATCTTGAAACTAGCCGTAAGTACCAAAAGATGGAAAATAATCCGAGGGATCCATTTCGACTATTTAAATTCCGAAATTGTAATTAGTTAAAAGATTAATTAAAAACGTCAAAATTAATGAATTCACGTACTGCCATCTACTGGCGGCATGGTGAATTCATTCACGGCGGATTCTTTTTTTCCCTATTATTAGTTTTCACATCCGGTGTTGCATTTTTTTATTTATTTATTTAAGGGAAGTTGATATTTCTTTTTTAGCGAGATTCTGTGTTTGGATTTATTAACATTGGAAAAAAATCGTTTTCATGCATTTTTTCATTCTTTTTTTGTATTTAGGTGTTTAACTTCATTACGTTTGTTGGGGAAAGTAAGTGACAATATTTGTTGATTGTTGAGGAAAACGGAGGCGGGGCATATGAAAATATATGGATCCCAAGGGTCTCACGTGACCTCACTTCTCTCCCCCCGGGAACATCCTATTATTCGAGGTAGCCCGTGCAATACCGGGCCACGCAGCTAGTAATGAAATATATTGTCAAATTTTCTAAATTTCCCGATATAGCGCCAAGGAGTAATGCAGTCCTCTTCCAAATTTTAAACTTCTCTCTACGTCCAGATAATTCTGAATAAAACTGTGCTTTCCTGTTATTCAGCCATCGCAAATACTTTTACTCATCGTAAGTGTCGGAACTTCTTCATCACAATTTGCTGTTCTCATGCAGTTTAGTTATACAGTAGAGTATCGATAATTCGAGTCGAGTCTCGATTGTTCGAGTTTTCCATAAATCCGAGTTAGTGAAAAAAAATCAGTTTAGCTCCCAAATAATGACCAACACACACACAACACGTGAAAGAATTACTGCATCTGGTTTTTGTTGTTCGACGGGTCATATGTCCACTGCGCACCCCGAAGCCACCTGCAGAAATGCCCCCTCCCAAAGGAAACGGGATATATATAAGATCGATATACAGGAGCAATGTGTTTAAACAAAAACAATTGACAATTATTTTAAGAATAATTAACTTGTCGCTATCAGCAGTAATGTAATAATACGTAAGTTCATTTTTCATTTAAATATACTACACTGAAATTTAAAAATTGCTTTTATTTCCATTTATTTATTTATTAAATTTTATGATTTCGATAATTCGAGTTTTCGATAGTTCGAGGTAGGCCCGGTCCCGTCCACCTCGAATTATCGAGACTCTACTGTATTATCAACATCCCGTTTCGAAGCTATGTGAGGAATGGCCTCGTAATTTATAATTTTGGTGAGATGGAGAAGTTGTCACTCGAATTCTCTTAACTTCCACACCACATAGTCCATTTGAATTATACTTTGATATGGAAAAAAAAATACAAAACAGGAACAGGGTTGCCTCAAGTAGACGAGTCCAAGAAAGGAGGGAAACGGATACAAAATCAATCGCAACAATTGTCAAACCAAGCTCACTTCGTTAGGCAATGAATTCGTTTTCGATCGAAGCACAAATGAGACTTCCGCCGGTTCTATCTGCGCCAAGCGAAATGAAGCCCTTTGCTTCACCCCCAAAACGCAGTAGAATATCCCGTTTCCATAACGACCGCCACCGGAAGGTCTGGTGTCTGTGGTTTTTCTCGTGGCGGTAAGACAGTATAACAGTACTTCAGTGGAACTGCAAAAATTTCGCTCAGATGAAAAATATTTTCAAAATTATCGGGGTTTTTTTGTATTATTATTTAGTCCTGCCCTAATTTAGCTACCTTAACGGTCGACGGTACATTTTGTGGTATTTTTTAATACCTGTAACTTTTGCATTGAAACATTTCCTCTCAGATTAACAGGGCAGTCTCATCCAATGGGCTTACTAGGCTAGAGCCCAGAGGCGATAATGACGCCAAATTTACTACATTGATTTTACGATGCGTGTTTTTTATGTAAGGGCCGTTTGTAAATAAAAACCAAACGAAAGAAAATTTTCAAAAACCAAATTTATTTTCAGATTCTACATACATTTCTCTATTTTTCAACAAAGCTGCCAAGTTTGTTTAAGCACTTGTCATACCTTACAAGTAGATTTTGAATACCCTCTTCATAGAAACTTGCCGCCTGCTCCAATAACCAAGAGGTCGCGGCTGTTTTCACGTCTTCGTCATCGTTGTAGTGGTTGCCGCCGAGATGATGTTTGAGGTGGCGGAAAAGATGAAAATCGCTCGTCACAAGGTCGGGGCTGTAGGGGGGTCCAAAACTTCCCAGCCAAAAGAGTACAATAAAGCTCGGGTCTGAGCTGCGGTGTGAGGTCATGCATTGTCATGGAGAGCAAAATTTCCTCTGTCAGCATGTCGAGTCTTTTGTTTTGAATCGCTCTGCGTAGTTTTCGCAGGGTTTGGCCGTAGGCTACCGCATTCATGGTGGTTCCCCGCGTTGCATAAAGTCGACCATCAATACACCATGCCTATCCCAAAGCACGAACGCCATGATCTTACGCACTTTGCCTTCAAACATGGCAGTAGTTCCGCAAACTTCACAAATCCGCCGGTGAATGTCTGCAGCAGACAGGTTTCTTGCCGACAAAAAACGTATCACAGACCGTAACTCTTAAGGGAGGGTGGGCGATTCGATAATCTTGAATATTTTAAAGACACAGAACAGACCGTACAGGTTACCTACACAAGCACAACTTACACTGAGCACAGTTGTTCCCAAGGAATGCCGGAACACGATGCAAGCATTCATTGCGGCACGCGCGCCACCTATTAGTTTGCATAACAAAACGGCCCTTACTTAAAAAACACACCTTGTATTTAGTATTTTAGTTCTGTACCAAAATTTAGTTTAGTTTAGTTATAGTAACGTCCCGTTTTGAAGCAACACGATGGCTATTTTGGGATGGACCTGGTCATTTTGAACCGCGGTCAGATAACGAGGACAACACCTGAGCTGGCACCAGAGCCGGCCTGAACAAAACCGCGGCCCGGTGCGAGGGTGACTTGCGGGGCCTTGAAACAAATTTCGTTTAGCAAAATAATTCATTGCCTTTTTCTATTTATTATATTGCTCAATTCGGTTTAGAACTCGAAAATGATAAATAATTAAATTATTTTTAATAAAGTTAATATTTCAATCACACAAAAAATCGAGAATAAGTTTACAATAAGTTATTTTGGTTTCATTTTCTTACATGCTTTATGACAAATTCGTTAATAATATCACAACATAGTCTTTTTTTGGTTATTTCTGATTCGATAGATTTGTTAAGGAGGTAAATCGTTCTTGATTAATGCTAGATTTCACGTATTTTTTTTATTATTTTCTATCTTAAGAAAGATTTTTCCGAAGCCCCGATGGTAAGTGGTTAATGTCAATATAATTTTCACGACAGAAACAAAATTTGGATCCAATGCAGATAAATTATTTTGAAATAAATATTGTAACGTTGTGTTCTAGAAGAACATCGACGACAAATTTTGATTTCTTTAAATAAATCAATACAATCAATCTCATTTTGCAAAATCAGTCAGCGGCGCGGAGCCTTGTGCGCTCGCACCGCCCGAAACAGTCTTGGGCCGGCCCTGGCTGGTACTTCCCTCTCCAAACTTCCGCACTAAATCAACGGGATCTGAACCAGAAATTATTCAATTACAATTTTAAATATGAAAAAGTTTCAATACTAGCAGTACGCGCACGGCGTTGCCCGTGGAATCAGGACTTCAACGAAATGAAAAAAAGAAAGAAAGAAATGCCCACAATGACACCAAAAAGTTTTGAAAACTAAATCAAAACAAAAGATACACGTTATTGATTTTCCCTCTTATTTTTCTTCGCGATAATGGCATATCATTGTCATAATTTTACTTTGATATTCGTAACTTTCATATCCGTTTTTTGCTTTCATTATGATTACTTTCATATTCGTTTTTTTTAACGAAATGAACTTAATTTTTTTTTAAAAAAACATACTTTCACATCTTTATTATAATCATGTTTTTGAGGTACAATGTTTATTTTTAATCAAAAATAAATATATATATATATATATATATATATATATATATATATATATATATAATTTGCTTTATTTCAGCATAGGCATTTCATAATTTCACTATTTCAAGTCAGAACGTTCTGGTATTGCTTGCTTTACGACTGCGTCCAGCGAAGGAGGGGAATAAATCACGGCTGGTTTGTTTTTCGTCAGATGGCGTAGGCAGGGCGAAACCGGGCGAAACGGCGCGATTCTTCACTATCGGCATTCGAAGAAAATTCTCTGATCCCATCAAGAAATAAATTAATTTAAAATCGGAGTAATAAAATATTTTAACCGCTCTTGTTTTAAATCAGAGAAACCTAATTAATTTACTACCAAAAACAAATTTGAAAATGAATCTTTTGAAAATGATTTTTAAAATGATATCTTTATTAGAACATCGGATG
>BGPR01001021.1:223190-331349 GCA_013235015.1 Araneus ventricosus | reverse complement strand
AAAAAAAAACTGCAATAAAACTTCCATCCGTAGGGGAACCGTTTAGCTTACTTTCGACCTTGGAAAGAAGAATGCAATTACGCGGCAGCAGGGAGGGAGGGACTCTTCACGTTCTAAAGAGACCCAATCGTTGTATTCAAAGGTTTTCCGCATAGGGTTGCCGAATTACTATACACACAGGACAAAATATCGGTTTTCAAAAAAATTAGACGTTTTTTCATTAAAAAGAATCTTTAACCGTTGAGAAACTATTATTAAAACTCTTCATGCATATTTATTTTCTTCAAAAATGAACAAAATTAGCTTTTATTACTATGAAAGAGTCCAAGAGCATATCTGACCAGCACTTTGGGCGCCATCTATCTTCACCGTTACGTACTAAAAGAAATTAACGAAATTGAATGAATATTTTGGGTTTTTTGATTTTTTAAAAATATTAAGAGCATTTTGAGAATTTTAGAGTTTCACACATTACTTATAGTGATATGTTGGACCATTTTGACAAAATTTTAGACTTCAACAATACATATTAGCGGTACTGATATGATTTTGGTGATTTATAAGCTTTAGACGACCACCTTAAGTTCAATGATTGAAGCAAAACATGTTGATGAAAATGTATGTGATGAGATTTTAATGGAATTCGAGGACTATTTAGATAATGTAGCTTTGAAACATTCAGATTTTTCCGAATTTTCTCCAGAAAACTCGAGAGCTGATGAATTTTTCTACGAGACAATGAACACCAATAAATAAGTGGTTGAAATGTTGTTACTACTCAGCCATGGGCAAGCAACTGTTGAAAAGGGATTTAGTATCAACAAGAAACTAGAAGTTGAGAATATGAAGGAGCTTTCCTATGTTTCCCAGAGACTTGTATGTGATTACATCAATTCAACAGGTGACAGTATACATAATATTAAAATAACAAACATAATGTGCATCTATGTGTCTAATGCTAGGCAAAAATATGTGAAATACTTAGAGGATCAGAAACTGCTGTCATCCCAGAACAAGAAAAGAAGGCTAACTTCTGATGAAATACAAGAACTGAAAAACAAAAAAAGATGCTTGGAGAAAGAGATCAAGGCTTTGATTAGGTCTGCAGATGAATTTGCAGAAAAAGCTGAGGAAAATAATGATGTGACTTCAATTTGCAAATCTAATAGTTTAGGGAGGTCTGCTAAAGCAAAAGAAGAGAATTTACTTGAAATCACAAATGCAATAGAAGATTTAGAAAAGAAAATTGGTTAAATGACTTTACTTTTAATACTGAACTTTTTCATATTTTGACTTTTAACCATTCATGCTGTCAGTAATTTGTGTTAAGTGTGTTCGCGTTAACGAGATTCAACTGTATTGAGAAATATGTAACTTAATTTCAAAATGCTTGTTCATTTTTAAGTTAGAATGATATTTAAAAATTATCTAATAATAAAGTGTCAGTTGAATTCAAATTATGCTTTACAGTTCTTTAAATGAAGTAATAAGAAGTCTTATAAATAGACAGGAAATAGCATTTTCTTGTGTATTGAATGAAGCTTATTCTATAACCATCATTGTAACTTGCTGTGTGCTGCATTATGTGTATCAGACATGACACATTTCCGCTGAAACGCGGATTTCCGCTTTTTCGGCATCGAATTTAATCATTCTTGGGATCGGTGCAAATCTGCATTAAAATTTTTATTAATGTGTTGGGGGGGGGGGGGATTTGCTCATGCAAATAAATGAATGCATGTGAAAATTTTGCGTATGGTTCTAAAGCGAAAGAATTTCGAACTCATAAGATATTGCGTAATCCTGCCGAAAATTATGTATCGGCGTTTTGCCGCGCTTTGGGGTCAAAGTTTAGCATTGGGAGGAATGCCTGAAGGTTGCATTATTTTCTTTCGCATTTTGTCCAATCGTCTTTCGTTTCATCCAATCAGAATTCATTCCGAATACTGATTGGATGAAAGAAAATCACCCACAAATTTCTTCCGATCCGAATTTCGTGAGAAAAAGAGATCGTTAGCTGTCTGTGAAGGAAGCCATTTTATTTTCACGTTCTTTTTAACAATCTTTTCTTCGTTTTTGTTAGTTATTTCGATTTCATTTTTGTTAGTTTTCGTTCCCTAACTTTTGTCTATCAACATAGATATGACACATTTGTACGGATTTCAGCGTTTCCGGCATCAAATTTTGTCATTTTTGGGATCGATGTAAATCTGCATTAAAATTTTTGGTAATGCGTTGGAGGGAGAAGGATGCACAAGACGTGAATAGCACGCAAACAAAAACTGCGCGCCGTGTGCACATTCAAAATAATGTCAGATTTGATAGATAAAAGGTCAGGAAGAACATATATTGAAACATATTCTTCAATTTAAAGTGTTAAATACAAAATGATGAGCAAAGAGCAGTCTGCTGTTGAATATTTTAGAAAAAAGATTTTTTGCGTGATGCTATTGATAGTAACATGTGCAAAAATTTAAGGTCATCAGGCAAATGCTACTAAGAGGAACTTGATAATAAGAAAATAGCAATGAGAAAAAATAAAGAAAAACCCCCGATCAAAGAAAGGGAGGAAAATAGCAGACTGAAGCATAAAAGAAAGCTTGAACTATTATCTCAAAAAATGAGAAACAAAAGTCTAAATTATGTATAATCAAAAAAGTTTTTAAATGGCCATATTTTTTAGTGAGATAATTTTTACCAGTTTTTATTTTAACAAAACTTTACACGTAATCCATTTTTCATCCATTCATTTTCTTTTAATTAATAATTCTATAATATTTTTCATATCTCAAGCACTTTTTGTATAAATTTATTCTTCAATTAATCATACTTATTTTACTTCTCAGTGTTTACGGTCGACTCGAATCCGTATTTATAAAGTTCAGCTTTTTTTGTTCCAAGACTGTGTCATGTCTGGTGTATGTTTTGACATTCCTTGAAAAGTGCTTGAATTTTTTTTTTTTTCCCTTAAGTGTCCGAACCATGTATATTATAATTAAATTTTTTTTTATGAAGAATTTCTTGGTACTGAAAATAAGCAACAGGTATTAATCTTTAGTAAGTGCTATTGGTTTTTACTTTTATTGAATCACAAGTGAACATTGTCACAGTTTATTCTAAATACATTTGCTGCAATTAAAAATGTTATCAATGATTATAGATTAATTCAAATGATTATACAGATATTGCTTTGCAAATATTTACAGATTTGCTTTGACGCTTTTAATCTAAGTCATTTGCTGTTAATAATAGAAGTTAGAACATAGTGATGTCGGCTAATTTACAAAACTAGTTAATATAAAGAAACTTGGAATGATTTAATAACTTCTTCATTGAATATAATGTAGCATTTGCAAACAAAGGTATTCTTTGTATATCTGTACCTGATGACATGCAAGTCACTAATTAATGGAAAATATTTTAAAATTCTACGTTTTCTTTTGGACCATGTACATTTGGTTATTAAAGTGCATTTTACAAGTAAGGTATTGATTGTAAATCTTGGAAAGTATAATTTGGTTTACTTTGCACAAATTAGGCACCATTGTTTAGGTTTATTCATTAATTGGGCTTGTTTACATTATTTTTAAGTAACATTAAGTATTGGTCATGTGTAGTTTTTATGTTCTGTGATGGCAACTGAAGAGTATATTGTTGTAGAATTGAAAGGTAAACCTGGAGTTTAGGGTGTGTACTATTTTCTCGCCAATTTTATTTGCAGTCGCCAAACACTGTTTAGGATCTGCAGTGAGTTTTTTATAGGTCTCCTGCGCATTCAATGCCTACAGCATCTCAAAACAAGAGGTTGAGCACAGAAATATTTTTTTTACTTAAAAAAAAACATCCGCGGCTTCACTTTCAGCAAAGCGGGGCCCTCATAGCTTCACTTTTTTTATTGAGAAACGATACACACAGGGAAAGCACGAACACAGGAAAAACACATCTGAAGACGATGAAACAAAGCAAGGGAACCATTATTTCCAGGGAAAACATTCCTTGTTTGATATTTGGAAGCCATAATCAGCAACACAGATTGTTTGGTAAATGATCAAGAATTCCAAACTAAGTATTCAAATTCGTACGCTGACCAATGAAATCAAAGAGAGCAGACAGTGGAAATGAGGCGAAATTAAGGGCATGCACCGCAAACTGGTAAACAAATTACTGTCGGCGCATGCACAAATGACGCCAAAAAAATTTTCACATCGCATCCAAAGCAAATGTTCCGTCTCTCTCTTGGGAAACGAAGTGAGTACGCACTCTAAACTCCAGGTTAACCAATTAAAGTTTTTATATATACAGTAGAACCTCTTATCCAGCGTAATTTAGACCGGACCTACATATAATCGAAATTTCCGGATAATAGAGAATTTTTCAATTAATCATCTAGTTTATGTAACATCGTTATCGAACTCCTATTATGACTATTTAAACTGCTAAATACATATCTAAATTCAAATTATACATGAAGATTTTATTTTGAAGCAAAAAATACAGCAGAAAAAGATAAAAAGTTGCACACTAGAATTTCGGAGAGTCCCATCTATGCATATCGCCTTTTTCCAGAGTAGAATTGTCCACAAAGGGTTCTTAGCAATTTTATCTAGAATTTTATTTGAATAAACGCTATACATAAAATTCGTTAAATATTTTTTTTCCGGCATGGAACGGATCATCGTATTTTACATTGATTTATGTGGGACAAATTGTTTCACATAATGAGCGTTTTGCATTACTGGTAAGCTTCTGGGACGAATAATACTTGTTAAGAGGTTTCACTGTAATTCTTTTTGGATGAATTAGTCGAAGAACCAGACATTTATGCTGTTGTAATAGTTTTTAAAAGTGATAGTGAGCATAAACTTCTTGGGGCTGAAACTAATCCAAAACAATATTACAAAATTGGAACGTGAAATTGATTATTATACAGCAAGCAAATATAAAGGTCATGACGTATCCTGTGCGTCCGCCAATCAAAATTGCCAGCAACATTATGAAGAAGTGCCACGCGAGGAACTCGATCGAGAAAATAACTCTCAACCGCCTAGAAAAAAATTAATTTAAAAAAAGCGGGAAAAGATATTTTAACCATTCTTGTTTTAAATCCGACAGAACCGTTCTAGTTGTAAGCTGAAAATAATAGTGTTATTAGAAAGTCGGATGCAACAAATTTAAAAACAAAAGTAACATCTCGATGGCAAAACTGGGTATTTTTTTAAAAAATTCTCAAAATTGAATAAATTATGTTAGAAATTCAAAACTAACTTCGTTAGAACGGAAATCGCGAATTTGATCTATTTTTGTCGTACGATTATTCGAAACCATTCTATTGAGAAATTAGTGCAAAAAAATCAACCAAAACAACACAAAACATTAAATAAAAAATTTTCTAGATTAAAATATCGGCTTCGAGGTGCATTCAGTCACCATTACGACTACCTGTGTGCCAAATTTCATGGCTGTAAGTGCGATAGATTCGTCTGGACGTCACAGACAAACACGCACACAAACATTGCCTTTTATAAGTATAGATAATAAATTTAATTAATTAAAATTTAATTAAATTAATAATAGTAATTCAGTTAAGTAATTCCTAATTTTTAGGAATTAAAAACACAGAATTTTTTTTACTTCAATCCCCCCTCCCTACCTAACGGATTCCTAGATCCGCCCTTGTTCGCGCAGCCATATTGGATTTCATCCCCCTTTTTTCAGTTTTTCTTAAATATCTCGAAATCTATTCAGCTTTCAAATTACAATTGATTTAACAAATTAAAGAGTGTAAAATCCCCTGCAAACAAATGCTTTTAGTTTTCTTCTATCTTTAATAGTTTCCGAGATAATGGGTCTCAAAGTTTGCCGCCATCTTGTATTTCATTCCCCTTTTTTAATTTTTCTTGAATATCTCGAAAATTGTTCGATTTTCAATTACGTGTAATACAAAAAATTTAGTATCGCAAAATTCCCTACAAATGTATGCTTTTATATTTCTTCTAGCTTTGATGGTATCTGAGATAACTGGTCTCGAAATTTGCCGCCATTTTGGATTTTATCCTCGTTTTTCAGTTTTTCTAGAATATCTCGAAAACTATTTAAATTTCAAATTACATGTAAAACAACAAATTAATGATCGTAAAATTCTTTGCAGATGCTTTTATTAATCTTCTAGCTTTAATATTTTCCGCGATAATGGGTCTCAAAGTTTGCCGTCATCTTGGATTTCATCCCTATTTTTTAGTCTTTTTTTGAATATCTCGATAACTATTCAATTTTCAAATTGCGTAAGATTTAACAGATTAAAGAGCCTGAATTTCCCTACATATACAACATTCTTATAGCTTTAAAAGTTTTTGAGATAATTGCATGCTTTTATTATTTTTTTCTAGCTTTAATAGTTTCTGAGATATTTTTAAATCCGTCTGTTCTAAAAACACAATAGTGGCTACTAGAAATTTGTTCTAAATGAATTTAAATTATCTTCCACAACAATAGTTAAACGGATTGATCGAAAATCTGGGCATGCTTTACTTTTACAATAAAAAAATGTGATATTTTTAACGTTTTTTTTTTTTTAAACACCACATACTGAAGGACAAAAGAAAAGTATTTCCATTAGAATTATTTTAAACCTTATGATCTGCGGTTAGTAGCAGCTATAAATCAATTTCTTCGCTGGCTGCTGCTCATATAATGATGACTCAGCACAGCAGTTGGAAAAAAAAAATTGCTGCCATTCGTTGAAAGCAACCGCTTTAACCCACCAGTCACATTTTTCTTTGTATTTCTCATTAATTCTCACCCTTCCCTGCAGAATTATGCCTTCTTTCCCGGGACGTAGAGTTACTAAAACACTATTTCCTTGGCTGGGATTCTGAAAATCGTGATTCTCTTTTCCGGATAAAAAAGGCGCGACTTTTTCTTTTGGAACGATTACTCTGTGTTAATGGTTACTTTCTCAATATATTGTTGCAGTTCCTGTTGATCATAGGGCAGATTTACATTTACTTGCTCTCGGCTTCATTATTTTATTTCTCTGCAAACATGAATGCTGTATTTTATTTAGGTAGGAACATTCTAATACATAGTTAGGCAGTTATAGTGTTACACTTAATTGCAATAATTAGTCTGTAAAAATATCATATTGTAATTTATTCTTCAAAAATATCCGAGAGTAAATTATTTTTTATTTGAAAATATGAATGTTGTATTTACGTAAGAACATTCTGATGCATAATTAGTTAATTACGATGTTGAACTTAGTGCTGTAGTTAAAAATATCACAGTAATTTGTTCCGAAATGTAGATGAGATCCGTTAGTTATTAACGTGCTAAGATCTAGGGAGTTCTAGAGGTAGTTTAAAAGTTACACTAATATAAATTAGGCGTGAAAAGAAACTCCATTTTTAAAAAAAATACTATTTGTAAAATAAACCTGAAGGAAGGCGAGGGAAAAGAATTAAATTTTTTTTTACTTTTATCTAAAAACTTCGTAATTTAGAGAATTATAGAATTAAAAAAAATAGACTGATGTTGTTTTGATTTGATGAAAAACTAGAAGAAAAATAAGATATTTGAATGTCACTCTTATTATGCAGCTGCTATGATCACCACATCAAATATCGTACTTTTAATTATATATATTTAGTGATGGTTTCATTTTTATGCACATAACTATTAAGTTTTAAAAAAAATATTTTAATAATTTTATTGAATATTGACGCAAACGTTTAAAAAACCGTATGGATTTTCAGCTGAACTACTAGTTTGTTATCCTATACTGATACTCCTAAAGATGCGTATACACTTGCGAGCAGTAGCCGAATAGAACAGTTTGTGAACAGATGCTCTCAGTTGTAGACGGGTTATGTTATTCGCCGCGATCGTTCAGGGTGCAGCTGGCGGGGATTTCCAAGCGATTCGCTATTAGTTGGTATGGGTTATTCGCTGGACCCCGCGAATCTGCTTCGAACTTGAAAGGTCATATTTAGATAGGCGTGTGCTTCTTAATTTTTTTTTCTTTTTTTTTTTTTTTTGCCGTTTCTCTTGTAATTATGGACAGGGCCGGCCCGAACAAAAGCGGGGCCTGGTGCAAAATTGATTTGCAGGGCCTAAATTGGGGGAAACTAATTTCATAAAACAAAATAATAATTAATTGAATTTTGCTATTTGTTACATTGCACAAATTAGTTTATTAAGGACTTAAAGAATACGACTGATGTGTGGTGATGACCTTAGCACCACTTATTAAGAAAATTCTAGGTGGGTTGTCCCTGCGCTCTATCCTAAGATTTTAGCACTTTACGTAGTTAATTTTATCAGATTATATTGTTTTTAGGTTAATCCTGAACTTATTAACATTTTTTAGTGTCCTAAATTTTATTGGGCATTCATCCTTGGGGAATCCCAATTGGTAACCTTGTTTTCATCCTTCTTATTTTTAAAATTTGAGCATTTTATTCTTGTATTTTTATTGTTGTTTGACTGACGTGGGCTTTGGTGGATTTTATTGTTTTCTGGACTTGTGAGAGACCACGGGGTCTGTTTTTAATGCTCTTTTGTGGGATTTTTAATGATACTTTACGAAAAATTTTATTGCCTTCTTCTTTTTACTGCTGTGTTGTCCTGAGCTTGTGCTTGTGTTTTTCTCATTTGGATGGTCTTGGATCACCAGATCTGGTGATAAAAATCAAACAAAATTCAATTAATTTATGGATTTCTCCAAGTGTAATATCGATTCAGTGGCGTATTTTTTTCTTGTGAGTGTGTGTGTGTGTTTTAGGTTACTTTATTTATTCTGTTGCTTCTTTTTTGCAATGTTTGAAACGTTCTGTGCTGTGTTTGTGATGCTTTTGTGTGTGTCATGTCGTATTGATATTCTTGTATTGCTTTTATATTTCCCCACTGGTCTGCTAAAGGCTTTACACACTTTCGGGTAGGCCGGACCAGTGTCGGTTTTAAATAAAAAAAATATAAATAATGTTAGCTGGATTAAAACATGCCGAAAAAAATGAAAACATAGTAACCATAAGCATTCAACTTCTTGGATATATTTCTTAATATAAGCAAAGCAATATCTCGGAGATCTTCGTTTACAGATTTCACACAAATTTTGATGAAATAAAATATGAAAACAAAATGTATTAGGATATTATCTTAGATTACAACAATGAAATAGAAGACGCAGTTAAATATTTGTTTAAGCAATGCAAACGGTTTGAGTTGCGTTGCAACAATGAAAAGTATTGTTGTAACTTATGCCAAAAAATATTTTTTAAAATTTATTAAAATTCGAGAAAATATTATACGGCAAGTTAATTGATATCACTAAAAAGGCAATTTTTTGCACTTTTAGATGGTGTAAAAATAATTTTTGTTCTTTAATATGTTCGGAAGTTATTAAGGAAAAACGCCAAAATTTCGCTTAATTTTTAATTAATTAAAATTTCAAAAAAGGGCTCCGAGTTGCACATTCCCACCCTCCAAAGTATGTTTGTCCCAATTTCGTAGCTCTAGTTCCAGTTGTCTGCCCTGTTGAGACACACACACATTCTCCTTTATTATTAGTACCGATTGCCGGCGAGTTCCTGTGCAGTGCCCCTGTCAGGCATAGGTGAACATTATCGTCATTAATATTGTTAATAGCCATTCATTTCACTTTTAGCATTCTAAAATTTATCACTGACATTCTTGAGGAGGCTTAAGGAAAAAAAAGGGGGCGATATCGATACAAAAAAATCTCGTTTTGAGATTATTTCCGTGCAGTACAATACTTTTTTTAAATTTACTATTTTAGAGTTGTTTCGTATAACTTGGGTTTCGGTTAACCCGAGTTCGATTAACCGGGGTTTTACTGTATTTGATCTGTGAACGATTTTGAAAGTGATCAAAATGTTAACTTTATAAAAATAATTCAAAATAATAAAAAAAATATTATTTTTTATTATGAGAAATATTTTTCCACAGATAACGACATTCATTGATAAGGTCAACATATTTTTCAGAAGAGTACAAAAATTGAATACAGTTCAGATAAATTATTTTTTAAATAAATATTATAATATTGTGACCTTGTTATCCAAAACTATGACAATTTTTGATTTCATTGAATAAATCAATGGAATTCATTTTGTCTTGCAAATTCGCACTTAAGTAAGCGTTTCAGACAGTTTGTGAACATTATCCTAATTTGATAAAAATTCATATGACGTCTCATACTCGTGATAACTTTCGAATCTCTTCTTAAATGTAAAAATGTCATTATAGGCTATGACTAGAAAATATTGAATTTGGAAATATTCTTTGACAGATGAAATACCTGATCAGTTTCTAAAACCAAAACTGTTTTTTTTCCCATCAAGTTATTTTATTTTTATATTCAGGTTGTCACTTTTAACTAACTCTTTCATTATTTCCTTTGTAGTTATTAAAGGAAGATATGAATCCCAGTGCACAATACTTTTCAAAAAAATTTTAAAAGGCCTTTTAATTGTGAATTTGTATACCGATATGTATATTAGAATTTTGAAATATCTGGTTCTCAATATTTACCTTATTCAGTATGTCATACCAAATAATTAAACTTAAAAAAATTTAAATGAATTTTATTTTCGATTGATTGGATTAATGATTTTTTTCATGTCGATAGTATATTCATAAAGAAAATTCAAAGTTAGAGAAAATTTTGATAAATGATATCTCTCAGATTTCACACTTTCGAAGCAACATTCCTACGTCGTTTCTGACAGTGGTTTTGGAGTAAGATATCTGAGAGGCTTTTTTTAATATGTTCCAGCACATTGCATAATATACTTATTATTATATACTTTCTTGAGTAAAAAAAAAAATGAATTTGCAAAGAAGATGATTTTGAAATGTCTCTGAGAACAAAATTAAAATTATGACTTATGCAGAGCATATAATGTGCTTTGGAATTCTTTGCAGAATAAACCCTTTTGCAAACCTTTATATATAACCTCTCAAATTAAATCGTTTATAGTTAGGGTTACCATAATTTTGTGGTTGAAATCTGGAAACTTCGGGGGAGGGGGTCAATGTATAGAACATAATTCTAAAAGCTGCCTTCCAACGACCCTCTTTCATAACACTAGCACAGAGTTTGAAGAAGTGGGAAAAAAATTAAGACATCAGAATGCAAAGAATATACAAATTTTATTAATGTTTGTCAATTCAAAATTGCATTAATGAAAAACAGAATTAAAACAAAACTATCAAAACTTTTAATTTTTCTGTTCGAACTGGTGCACGGATAAAAAGATTAGTCTACATTTTTCATCAACAATGGATGTAAACAATGAATTTTTCTTTTATTGGCGGAATGACGTTGGCTTTTGTGAAAACGCTCTCTATAAAAAAAACAAATTTTTCTCTCGCCGCATTCACTGGCGTAAATCCGGGCTTTTTGAAGATCCGGACGTATGGCAACCCTAGTTATAGTACCACTGTCCACATAATATTCCCCAAATATAATTCCTCTTTTTCTAATAGGCTTTCAATTTTGATTGATAACCCTTTTCCAATCGGGTCTTTTCCGTTTAAAAACAAATAAATCGTTCTTGTATACTCACATCACCTTCAGTGTCAACTGCATTAACATATGTTAAAATAACAGATAACTGTTCTTGGTGGCTCTGTATATTCAAATATATGTATATTCGGATTAATCTAAAGAATAAGAAGGCCTTTTTAATTTTCAAAATCAATCAGCTGCGCGGGGCCTAGTGTGTTCGTACCCCTATCTGGCCGGTCCTGATTAATGGAGTGGACAGAACTAAACATATTCATATTAATAGAAGTTACGGAAATTAGCCTTTTCTCTCGTATCCGAACCACAAGGACCGTTGTAGAAAAAAACTTAAAAGAAGGTTTCCCGACAGAAAAAGGCGAGGAAATAAAAGTGTCAGTGGTCCAGTGTAAGAAAAAGATTATATTCTTGCTTCCACCGCAAAGTGTGTAATTTCGGCAATCTAGGTGGAAAAAATTAAAATTTCGACCTCTTTAGAAATTATTAATCGCTATATATTTTGATAACAAAATATCCGTTGCATATGAAAATGGGTTTAGTTTTTCAGAATATCGCCAGGGGGCGCTATTGTACTCTTCCCAATAGGCACGACCTTGTACCTGCCGCGCTGAGTCCTAACTGCTAGTTCTCTGAGCACAGAATTCGTTGACATTGCGTTCGAGAACTACTGTTTCTAAATATTTTTTATTTTCACACCTACATTTCTACAGTATTTTCTATCCATCAGTGTCTTTTTTGTTTGAAGAACAGAGTTTATTGCCGTAAAACAGCCTCTAAAAGTGGTAAGTCATTTTTTTGCAATGCGAAAGCGAAGTTAAAAGTTTATGTAAAGTTCTAGTTTAGAGTACCACTTTGCGGTTGCGTAGTCATCAAAGATAGAACATTTATAAGTCTACATATTAAAAAATATCTTGCGAAAACTTGCGATTTATTATTTTTTTATCCTTTTCTGCAGAATGGCACATTCAATTTCTCGGAGACAACTTTTCAAAGTATGGATGAAAAACCCGAAATGTTCAAAAGTAGATGCATTGATTGCGTTTATTATGCAAGAATTTGGAACTCTTTCTTATTCGGAAAGTGCTGTGATAGGCTTGAAGAACAAGCGCTTGTGTTAATGGTAGATAATGGTTTGTCCACTCGTCAATACCAAAAAATACTTGAGCATGCTGAAAATCTAAATTGCAAATTGTATCCTTCCTATTATAAAGTTACAGAAGCCAAGCAGGTATGTTGTCCGCACAGTATTAGTATGACAGAAACATCAGCAGAAATAACTTTGCAGACACTCGTTGACCACACTGTTTCACGTATTTGTCACATCGAATTTGTTACTGAAAAATTACGTTTGTCCACAACTAATGCTTTTGAAGTTATTATGAAATAAGGATGTGATGAATCCGAGCAAAATCGATATAAACAAAAGTTTTCTGAGGAAAATTTCAGTGACGGAAGCCTTTTCAGCATTTGTGTAGTTCCACTTCAAATTCATAGACGGTAGGTAAAGACGATTCCAAAAGTGTAATTTGGAAAAACCCAGTTCCGTCTTCGACTAAGTACTATCGACCTATTAAATTTATTTTTGCCAAAGAATCAATAGATTTGATTACTACAAAAGTTGAAAAAATAAAACACCAAATAAAAGAACTCGAACCGACGAAAATTTTCTTTGATGATTAGGAAATTTCTGTAACGCCAACTCTGATAGTCGTATAGTCGTCGGAAAAGTTTGTAATGCTGTATCATCGTGTCCATCCACCCAAACATGTTACTTGTGTGGGTGAACCTCAATGAAATGAACAAATTACGTGTCATCCCCAAAAAATAAATCAGTAAAGAATTTCTGCCGTTTATCATATCACTCCTCCACTCTTGGATGAGGCTAATGGAATGCGTTCTTTATATTTCATATAGGCTAAAAATTAAAACATGACAAGCACGAGGAGCTGAAAAAAAGAAAAAGTATCTGAAAAAAGAAGTTTAAGAGAGATTTAGACGAGAATTAAGTCTTTTAGTTCACATGTCAAAGCAAAAAAGTGGAACAAAAATGACGGCAACATTGCCCTCAAATTTTTTAGACATCCTGAGAAAACTGCAGAGTTAACTGGAGTGGAGTTCAACTTAATCAAGCGTTTGGGAATTATTTTCGAATGCATAAACTGTAACATGAAAATCAATTTAGAGAAATTCGCAGAATTTACGAGAGTGACACAAGACATATACCTCCGAAACTACAGTTGTTATCCAATGCCTATAAGTCAACATAACATTTTATTTAACGGGAGAGACATAATTGAAGCGTGTATTCTTCCGATTGGATCATACTCTGAAGAAGCCCAGGAGGCAAGAAATAAACACAATAGGCAATATAGCGAACTATTCACAAGGAAGTCATCCAGGATAAATACAAATACAGATTTACTACATAGATTGCTCATCACATCCGATCGCTATATAGCAAGTTTACGGGCAGCTCCAAAATCCAAAAAACGGAAAATGGACCGAGAAATGAAAAAATTGTTGGAATTATGCTTATCAAATGAGGAAGATTCCGTCATCGTGTCTGAGGACTCATCAGAAGAGAGCAGTACCTCAGAATGAAAACATACTTATCTATTATTCCAACGTGCGTGAAACAGTTTTGTACGAGTGTTTTCACTCAAAATCAATTTTCAATTTTTTCCCACTTTTCTGCTTACATTTTTAGCTCGATTTTTCTTAAATATTTACTATTACATATTAAGAAAATATAATATTTTATCTGAGAAAATACGTTTACTTTTTATTTTTTCTATTTCTAGAACACCAGTGTTTCTCATATAACATGTTTCCATGCGTATGTATACAGTATCTCTTCCTTGAAATGGAGCTAATATTTATGTTATTGTAAAAACGTTTTTAAAATTTCTCATATATTAAAATAAGTTGTTCAGTTAAACAGATTTGTATGTTATTAGCAGTATTTATCCTAAAAACCGAACAATCAACTTTTGTTTTTGAAATATTAATTTTTTCCACCTAGATTGTCGAAATTACACGCTGTGCACCGGCGCGAAAAACAGAGAATAAAGAATTCCATGGAAAATATAAGATATAAAATATAAAGAATACAAATATTATATATATTTTTAAACAATTTCAGTTTTTTATTTTTGACAACAATTTTTTACAACATTAGCTTTATATAATAAGTTTTCAATTGCTAGTCATCTTGATTAGGTTACTAATTAATAATACATATTTATTTAAAATTTCCCCGTTGTTGTTTGATGAGGTTAAAAAATATGAATTTTATATAAAAATTGAAATTAATGCAAAAAATAACGAACTTTTTCAGTGCCTGCTTTTGAGATAGAACACTTTAATATTAAAAATTTTGAACTAAATATCTAAGCATGGTGAAATTTTCCTTAATCAAAATGTCTAACACCAAAGACACCTGAGTTATAATGACTGTGAAATTAAAATGAACTTAAAATTTATAATTAGAAAGCAAAACGAAAGTAAGTGTTTTCGTTTTTGCAATTGTTATTTAACTTAATTAAGTTACTAATTCGGAGCGCATATGTACTTCAAATGTCCGCTTTGTCGTTTGATAAGATATTGTAAGATTAGATTTAAAAATATGAATTTTATGCAAACTGAAATTAACGGTAAAAGGAATAATTTTTTTCTAACTCTGCTTTTGAGTATTTTTTATACTAAGTGTTTTTTAATATTAAGTGTTTTGAACTCATTGTCTACTCATAGCCACATTTTCATGTTTTCTTAATCTAAATATCTAAAACCAAGGAGACCCAAACTATAATGGTTGCGAAAATTGACATGAAAGTTAAAATTTAAAATTGGAAGGTAAAATAAAAATAAATACTTCCTTTACTGCAAATGTTATTTAACTTTGTTAAGTTATAAATTCGAAATGCATCACTATTTAAAATTTCACTTTTGTTGTTTGATAAGACTAAAAATTATAAATTTAAATAATTGTAATATTAAATGTTTTTAACTAAATGTCTATGCACATGGCCAAATTATAATTTCATCTTAATTAAAATGTCTAAAGTTTAGTTTAGTTACATTAACGTTCAGTTCTGACGAAACACTAGGGCTACTGGGACGGACCTTGTTATTTTCAACCGTGGTCAGATGACAAGGACTGCGCCTGAGCTGGTACCCTCTCCAAGCTTCCAATCACAGCAGCGGGAGGACATTTTGCCACTGCGTGGTGTGCAATGGGCGCCATGCACGACGGATCTTCTGGAGAATCGGGTTTCGAGCCTGGAGCCCTCCGGCCCGAAACTGAGACCTTATCGCCGTGCCGCTGCGGTCGTTTAGAATGACTAGCAGGCTCCTTGCACACACACCGATTCGTGTCGACCGGTCTGCAACATTCCATTAGTAGTGTATAGAGAACAGTTGGAGCTTTCACACGTACAGCGCTTACATAAAACCGATCGGCTGTCGAGAATTGCCACTGCACTTCGCCGACATCGGCAGCTGCGGTGGGTGGGGGGTCCCAGTGACACATGTAAACCTACTGGCGCTTGCACACACGTCGATTTCAGCCGATCGACTTCGCTCTCGTGGCGAAATAATAAAATTAGTAACATTTTGAAAAAAAATATTGAACAATATTTTTAGGGATATTTTTTTTCCTTTGTTGATATTTTCAATATAAGAATGAGAAAATTACTTATACACAAAGAAATTTTTAATGGATAGTTAAAAATAATGGTTCTCAGTGGCGGATTAAGCTTGTTAAAAGACCAAGCGCTTTAACATTTAGGCGTCTCTGAAAAAATATATATATGCTTTTTTACATTTGAACAAGTCGGTTTTTCTAATTTTAAAATGATATTAATAATTCCTCATACATTCCATATTTTTATTTCTATTTTTTAATTACATTTTGTACTTGCTTTGTTATTTATTTTTAATTAGCTTAATAAATCTTTGTTGAATAATTGCAATGCCTTAAAGTTAGTTATAGTGAATTTAACATAATTTTCTAATGAATTTTCATTTAACATAATTCGCTTTTAAATAAAAATAATTCTCAAAACAACTTTACTCTCCGACAGCCTTAGAAATAAATATAAATTTGTTGTTTTCACCTTGGTTTCTCCCTTAGTTTTGATTTATTAACGCAATAAATGGAAATTCAAATTTTTTCGAATGTTGAAGTGATTGCTTTCCACAGTGTTAGATTATTATCACAAGAATTCTTAATATTAACATATTATAATTTGGTTGTATTGCCAAGTCAATTTTTAAGGTGTCCGCCTACGTTGCGAACCCATTTTCTGCCGAAAATCAAAAACATTTTTTTCGTTTCACTTCACTTTTATTTCTTAATGTAATCCCAAAACTTATTTCATTTTACTAGAACGATAATCGGAAATGAAATTAGAATCCTTTTAGTAAAACTTCATAGCTGAAAATGGAAAACTAAACAAGCATTTGTTTTGACAACAGTATTTTTGTACAAGAATGTACAAAAGGGCACAACAAAGAGCGTTTTTCATTGTTCTAACTTAATATTTATTTCTTTTTAGTTGCGATTTAGAGTTAATTTAGTTTGAATTAGCCGTCTTCGGCGACCAGCTTGTTCGACGGGAATATGATTTCAATCGAATCTTGTATAATTTTATATTCATGGATGCTTTAACAACGTAATTTTAAACTTCAGATTGCTGTAGATTATTTAACCCATGTTCTGTTAGTGGCCTTGCACCTATTTTGTCCATTGTTTACATAATGTACGTAATGGAGTCAAATAACTGACCATACTATATGACATCTAATCCCAAAACTTCCTTTATTTTACTAAAACGATAATCGGAAATGAAATTAGAAACATTTTAGTAAAACTTAGTAGTTGAAAATGGAAAACTAAACAAGTATTTG
This sequence comes from Araneus ventricosus, assembly GCA_013235015.1. Taxonomy (NCBI): domain Eukaryota; kingdom Metazoa; phylum Arthropoda; class Arachnida; order Araneae; family Araneidae; genus Araneus; species Araneus ventricosus. The sequence continues at coordinate 313,900 of BGPR01001021.1, read as the reverse complement.
TTTTTCATTGCTTTCACTTAATAATTCACTTAGTATTTATTTCTGTTTAGTTGCAATTTAGTTTAGTTTTAAGAACTAAATAACACTTGAACTTTGTAATTAATTTATGAGCCAATATAGGCTTTCGAGGCAATGTGCCTGAATTTTGTATAATGTAAACTGTCGTTTTATATGACGTTCAACAAACATTGAGAATTTCATAAACTAAAAAATTAATTTATTACTTAGAAATTATGTACGATTTTTATCAGTTATTAAAGCACATTTTACATTTGAATAAATGCATAAAAGTTAAAATTATATTATTGTCGAATTTGTCGGTTTGTATTTCATAATTCACACATTTTTATTAAAAATTTCTTGTTCCATTCAAATTGATCTCCGATATTTCGGCGACAATTTTAATATATGAGAAAGGTATTTTTAACTAATTTTCACAAGAAAATAAAAAGAAAAATAAAACATCCGTTAAACTATTCTTGTTTTCTTTTTTGAAACGAAAACAAGCATAGATTATGTTGGTTTGAAAAATTAATACTATATATTTTTCATTTGCACTTCATGTATTAGTTCAGTATTTAGCATTAAATTAACTCGATATTACTTAAGTTATAATATACTTTTGTCAATGCAAAGCATTTTCATTATGATAAATTCAGATGTAATTATTATTATCGATTAAATATACTAATAATAAAGGTAAATAGTAAGTTAAGTAAAATTAATATTTCAAAAATTTATTTAAATACGTAAAAAAATGTTAAAGTATTTAAATAGTGATTTTAGTTTGTGATATGTTGGTTAATTATTGTGTTATTTTTTCAAGTATAGCAGAAGAAATTGATAATGTATTCGAGAATGACCAGATGTACATCCGAAAACCGACCGACACGAATCGGTGTGTGTGCAAGGAACGCATCGTCTGCAAAAGTAGAGCATTTTCAAACCGGTCTACAAAAATCGGTGTGTGTGCAAGTAGCCAAAGGCACTGCACCTGAAGCACAATAACAGCGAAATTAAAAGGAAGTATTAATCGGTAATTAGAAAGTAAAACGAAAATAATTTTTTCAAATTGCTTAAAAAGAATCAGTTTGAAGTTGGTGCAACAAAATATTTCACTTCACAAAACTTATCAAATGAAGTAAAAAACCACTTCACTGAATGAGATTTTAGTTGATGAACATTTTAAAAAGTATGTAATATTAAAACTGTGCAAGTGAAATTCTACTTTGGAGTTTATGTATCAAAGAAAGCAAACTTTGTTAACCATAGCTTTAATAATTTACAGGATTAAGCGATTTGCTGACACAATTAAATTAGTTTGATTTTTATGACAATGAAAAGTATTGTTGCAAATCATAAAAAAATATTGTTTAAAAAATTTTTTTTAAAGCAAGGGAAAAATAGTGCGACAATTAACACTCTGGAAAAAGGACTCGTAAAAATATGATTGTTTTGTTTTCGGATTAACCCAACGTGAGGTTCCTTATTCAAAAATTTGATTTCCGTACGTGAGAGTGGAGTAAAACCGGATACCTTGATTCTGGCGCTATTAATTATCTTTTCTGGAGGACAGATTCATAATTATGCTCTACTAGTCAAGAAGAAGGAATGGCCATAGAGGCTGTGTTGTTGCTATTGAATTCACTTTGGTTGTGAAGATGTTTTTGTTCTACCGGGAACTGTTAGAGTTTTTGCATAGCATATAAAAAAATCACTTTTGCTGTGACTATTCCTTTCTTTTCATGACTGAATTCTTTAAAGAAAAAATCAACACAAAAATGGAAAGCATTAGGGGTTTTTAGAGAGAAAGGGGAGGGAAAAGGGTATAATTCTTAACAGATTATTAAGAAAAAGAAAGAAAGAAACAGGAGTGTTTGTAATTTTAGTATTGAATAAAATTTCTATCTCAGCGAATACGTAACGAACGTTTTAATGTTAAATAATATTTAGAACAACACAGCGCATTGTATTTAGATATTAGCTAAATAATGTCGAAAATAAGAACAGTACATTTTTGAAATTTTTATAACTTTTTGAAACTCAACCATCTATTATAAGTCTGAAAATTTTATTCATGATAATGGATTTTTTATTACTAGTGATTTATTATGAGAATAATAACTTTTTATTTATTTATAATCAAGCTGAAAAATATTATAGAACATTTTTGTTAAATAGTAGTTGATATACAATATAGCACGTTTTATACGTCGTTCAAGGGACTGACGAAAAACGACGAATAAATGAAAAGACGTATAATCGAAATGAATTACAATGCATACGAATGCATCGGGACTGTGATGAAACGCCCTATAAATGTAATCGGCGTATAAATGAGAAACGTATAAACGCCGCTTTACTGTACATTGTTTGACCATATCTTTCTGCATGGGTAATAAGAACAGAATTTTCTTTGCAAATCCGTTTATGGAGATGTTTGGAATTTTTTCACTTAAATTTTGTTCTTGTAATAGAGTATTGTACATATTGTAATCTAGTAGTATTCGTTTTCATAAAAGATAGCAATTTCCTAATGATAAAAGGCGAGGAAATAAGTACTCTAATTAATTTTTCAAATTTCTCTTTTTTGACATTAATTTTTAAGAAGGTTTGACCTTATTTTTCTATTTTGAACATATAACCCTGATTACTAAACAGAGTGGCCTACTGAAATTGGAGAGTGCTATCGGGACTGTATTTAATTACAATTACTTGTTTAATACACTGTACAAGTAAATATCTCCTTTATGCGTTTTTTAAAATTTTGCTGTATAATAAAGTTGCCTGCTCAATGAATTCAAGCGTAAATTCAATAATTCTCCAAATTAATCGCATTGCATTTCTTGTTTTCCATGCTCTTCTTCTTGCTGAGTTCAACGCGCTTCCAAAGACATTCTCCCTCCCCCATTAAGAATCCTTCCTCTATCACCGAGTTGATGACTAATGGGTTCGCTGCACTCCGATGGGACGAGATGCATTCCTCGAGATAACATGGAATTTGTAAAACTTTTACCGCATGTTTAGGCACAATATCTATTTCACAAGTGCTATTAGAATGTTGTTTCTTGATGCTGAGTACCTATTATGATTTTAAATCTAAAATAGATAACAGAAAAAATTATTATCTAGATGTGCATTTTCCTATTATTTCAAGATTCAGTTATAATTTTCTTTCAAGTTTCTTAACTTAATAGATTTTAGAAACTTCAAATTTTGACATTATTTGTTCCAATATAGGGATTGAGGAATTGCCACACTATATTACAAAAGCATATTACATCTTTACAATTAACAAAACTTATGGAAAATCTCTCGAAGGTACTGGTATAAACTTTTAGAGAAATACCTTGTCTCTCCCACTGGTAACTCTATGTTCTAGATTAGAAACTGCAACAAATATTTATATGTGTGACAAACGCCCAAACTGAAAATGTTTATCCGAAAGAATTAACAATAATTAGCAGCTGAATGCAAATGCAGAAATCTGTATTTTTTGAATTTCATAATACAGTTTTGTAATTTCGATTTATTCATTCTATTAAAAGCATATTTCTTTTTCTTAATAAATGGCATATATTTGTTTGTCAGAAACTAATTTTATCCGCACCTGTAAAATAATCTTTTTAACGCCGCCTAATTTTTAAAAAATAAAACCATTTCTATCTTAAGTTAATGAGTCTCTCGGGTTTTCATTTTTCGAGAACACCAAAAGACTGCTGAATCAGCAAAATTCCGGGGTTTCTTCCGTTCCGAATACATAAAGCCTGTATTCATAATTCCGTCATCTTTTCTCGATTTCTCGTTCGTCGGTGAAGGTGTCGCCTTTGCGTGTAATAATTCCGACTGGTCATGATTTAGAAAATGCTAACATTTCATCTTAAAATATTAAAATTATACCTCTTGCCATTTAAAGACTATTTGGAAATTTTAGAAGAATTTTTTATTTTACTACGATTGCACTTCAAAAATGTCTCTACACTTCAAACACCGCTTACCTTATTTCACTTATGTGTTTTGTTTTTTCTATCAGATACAGGCACAGATGGAACCACGAGTTGGTGAAACAATAAAATATATCTTTCCGATGAAAAATGCAAATATGCGCTTCTGCAATGCTATTGTATATGCGAGAATAGCATACTTTTTTGATTTTCAAAATGAACTCGAATTCGGCCACCTTTAGAATAAAAAAATTCTATGTTATGTAAATTATTTCTCATTTAAACTGTATCAGTTTTATGAAATTTTAGTAATATAAATTTAATGTTCTGAGGTACTGAAAAGGCTTAGGTTTAGTAGAAAGGTATGTTTGAGGCGTATACATGCTCTAAAGCCTCTTCGTCTCCAACTGAGGGGGGGGGGGGGGGGAATTAGAACTAATTCTCAAATTGAGGCTACCAGTTTTGGTCCGCCTTACCTCACTCTTTCACTTCACTGAAAAGAATTAATGAGTTCTTTCCTAATAATGGGCTGGTATAACACTGTGTATTTCACTGATTTTCGTTGGCACAGATTCTTGTTAAAGTTTTCTCTGGATTAAAAATGCTTCAGGGATATCCGATAGATAAAAAAAAAGGAATTTTGTTCTGAAATTCAGTCCTTATATGCCTAATTTATTTAAAAATTGTAAACATAAAATAATTGCGAGGCATTTTAAATAATCAGTCAGTCGACAAATGTTTGAAGTATTAAATTTATTACAGATTTTCTTTTCAATGGGAAGCCTTCCCCTTTTCAGCTTAAAAAGAGGATTCATGAACACTGGGTTACATTCCTTGTTTACAAAGACAATACAAAGAACTAAACTCTAATAAACTTTGCAAACAGTTTTGGATTGTTGTCCATAATTATTTACATAGAATTGTTCAATCACTACCAGTCTTTTCATAACTTTCTCTTCATTTTTCTCCATTTAAATTTCTCATTTTCCGTTTAGTAGGTGGGCTCTCCGATGTAATAGAAGCGCTGCCCATAGCAGAGGAACTGGTCTTTTTATAACTTATTCTTCAAGCATCCGAAAGCAAAAGCAATTAATTACGAACTTCGGATTTAAATATTCCATGGCAACAAAGTATCGGCTGCTTTAGGTTTATTTTTACACGCTTCGAGTTTTCTTTGATTTGCAAACTGTAAACGGTCACATAAATAAATGCAAATCCACTTGAATATCAAGTTGTAAGCAGCAGCAGATAATCCTTCATTGTTTTGAAAAATAATATTGACAAAAACTTCTTATTATAAGAATAATCGTATTATTACAAAACTTTTTTTTCTCTCATTTTTTTTTCAGTGAAAATTCTACAGTTTCGCTGAATGGCTGCCTTTACTGGACGGAAGATTTGAAAAGTAAATTTGAAAAACTCTTGGATGGACTCTGGAGGATTTATTAGTTTCTCGTAATAATGCAGACTTCTGATTTTGAAAATGTTGCAAATATCATCATAATTTTTGCTCTCAAACAAATCGAAGTATTATAATTATTTTTGTTTTTAAAAAATCTCTTTATAGAATAATTGTTTTATTAACCAATTGCTATACCCAAGAAATTTCGACTGATGAACCAGACAGCTATTATTATTTGTAATTTTACGATTCCGAGCTCCAACAATACGATTTGTAATAGGAAAACTAGAAAATTTGTTTTTCATCTTTGATTACTGAATTTGGCACATCTTATACAAATTTCAGATTTCCACATCACGGTTTATTTTTGGTGCTGAGCTCCAATTTTTTTTGTTCAGACATTTCCTTTTTGAAATGTTCCATAGATTTCTCATTACAGTTCTCCTCTCGAACTGCTGGAACTTCTTTCTTGTTGTTCAGCCTCTGGATGGTCTTCTTCTCTGCTTTCTCCTAAAATGCCACTACCGTTACGTTCTTGATGTTTAGCACTGAATCTCTCATTCTGAGTGATAACCATTTCGTTCTCCGTTGTTGACTGTGATTCATCCGTATTTTCTAGTGCTGATTCGTTCTGGAGTATTGATCCATTTTCGCTGTTCTGGTCATTGTTTTTTTCTTCTCTGTCTTTGACAGAATTCTCTTCTTCATCAGCATTGTCCTTTTCGGTCTTTGCTTCGTCCGTAGATTGAACTAAAAGTGGAGATAAACTGTCTGGAGCATGAACTTCTGCTTGCGTCTCAATGGTTACCGATTTTTCATCATTAGAATCAGAGTCATTATCCATGGGCTTAAGGATTACTGTACCGTCTTCTTCCGTATTCTCTGTTGATTCTTGATGAGCCGTATCGACAGGCTCTTCTCTATCTGTTTTGACAGCTGATTCATCCTCAGCACTGCTCTTAGTTTCCGCATTTGCATCATCAACACAAAGTACAGAAGTTTCGGCAGAAGAATTTTCTTCTTTATTTTCAGCTTCATCGTTTGTTGTATTAGCTTCATTGTTTCCTTCGCCATTTTCTTTTGCTTCGTCAGCAATCTCCGGCTTCTCCACTTCTGTAGTATCATTTTCTGACGTTTGTTTACTTTCACTTTCTTCGCTGTTCTCCGACGCTTGTTGATTTTCTCCATCCTCACCAGCGACAGTTTCTTGTTCAGCTGTAGCACTCGCTTCATTTTCTGTAGAATTTTCTTCGCTCTTATTGTTTGTGACTTCTACACCATTTGATTCACTGTTTGCAATACTTTCATCGTTTTTTCCTTCTGAACTGTTTTTGTCATCTGCAGCGTTTTCTCCATCTTTTATATCAGAGACTTTATCTCCCGTACCACCACTGGCTGAATTTTCGTCATTCTTAGTTTCTGAAGCGCTATCGATTGCGTCACCATCAATTGAATTTTCTTCTTGTTTTACATCTGAGGCTTTTTCGGATGCATCGTCATCTACTTTGTCTTCATCTTTTATTTCGGAAGGTTTCTCGTCTGCATCATTACCACCGCTTTTAATATCTTTTTCATCGAACTCTGTATTTTCTTCATTGTCTTGAAAATTCTCTTTACTTTCAGATTCTGGTTCTTTTTCAGCATCTGCTTGGTTTGTCTTACTTTCTTCTCCGTCTGCTTGGTTTGTCTTGCTCTCTTCTCCGTCTTCTTGGTTTGTCTTGTTTCCTTCGCCGTCTGCTTGGCTTGCCTTGTTTGCTTCATCATCTACTTGATCTGTGCTGTCTTCTTTATCACCATCTGCTTGACTTGTTTTATTTTCTTCATCATCTGCTTGGACTACCTTCTCTTCATCCTCACCATCTTCTTGGCTTGTTTTATTTTCTTCATCATCTGCTTGGACTGCCTTCTCTTCTTCTCCGCCATCTTCTTGGTTTGTTTCCTTTTCGTCTCCATTACCGGCTCCATCTGTCTTCTCTTCTTCGTCATGCGACTGGTCTGTTTCCTTTTCGTCTCCATTGCCTGTTTCATCTGTCTTCTCTTCTTCGCCATGCGATTGGTCTATTTCCTTTTCGTCGCCATCATCTGTTCCGTCTATCTTCTCTTCTTCACTGTTTTTATTAATTTCGTTTCCTGAACCAATTTTTTCTTCTTCAGAATGATTTTCTTCTTTCTGATTTTCATTAATGGAATCATTGTTTTTATTTACTTCTTGCAATTCTTCGGAATTAGTATCCTTTTCGTTTTCAGAGGTATTATTTATTTCTGCTTCATCTTCTACTACTTCACTCTGTTCACTTTTATCCGCTTTTTCTACATTTTCACTTGATTCCTCTTCTTTATTTTTCATTTCTTGAGGCTCGTCATTTTCTGCATTTACATCTGCTGTTTCTTTATTTTCGTCTACTGATATCAAATTTTGTGGCGCTTGTTCTTTTGTGCTTGAATCTTCTTCTTTAGGTGTCTCTTGTTCATTTTCAGCTCCACCACCTTCTTGGGTAGTATCAGAAGTTTCTGCTTTAACTTCTCCTTCATCTTGAGGTCTTTCGGGTATCGATGAGTATGTTGCTTGTCGTTTGAGGGGAGACTTAATTTCTGAAACTTCGCTAGCTTCATTTTTTACTTCATTTTCACTCTCAGTGTTTTGATCTTTATTTAACTGAATTGAATTATCCGAAACACTGGGCGTCTCTATATCAAGATTTTGTTGTCTTGAAAGGACTCCTTTCTCTTTTTGTATTTCAACAGGTGTCTCTACTCCTTCTTCATTCATTTGAGAAGCTAAATCTTCTATTACTCCTTCTTTAAGACTAACGTCTTTGCTTTCTTCAGTTTTCAGAGATTCATCAGGTTTTGTTCTTTCATTTAGTGTATCATCTGTAATCAAGTCATCTACATCTCGGCATGTACTGTCTTCGTTGTCAGCGGTACAAGTTTTGTCCTCTGAAATAGATTCTTGATTTACCACTTCCATTTCGATATTAGATGCAGGGATATCACCATTTTCCAAAATTTTGCTCTCGCTCTTTTGTAAGATTTCAGTATTATCATGAACGGCATTCGCTTCTTGATCAACAGTCAGTGGAACTTCTAGCTTCTTAGATGAATCGCCTTCGCCACTCTTTTCGGTTTCTACCTTTTCTTCTTTATCGATTAATGCACTCGCTTTCTCAAGGTCACTTTCTTGACCTGCCTCGCCGTCCTTAATGTTATTTTCAACGTCACTCTGTTCCTCAATCGAATTTTCTGCTTGAGGCTCCCTATCACCTACCACCTCCTGTAAGGTAGACTTTAATTCATTCATGACGTTGGATTCGGTCACGAAAATTATTCTGACCTGCTCACTCATGGACGATTCGAATAAAACTTCCTCGGGCTGTTTTTTCTCGTCCGCTTCTGCTTCGAAGGTCTTTTCTTTCACTTTACATACGAAACTCACTTCTCCTAATTGAAGAATATTTTCAAACTTGCTTTCCTTCAGCAGTTCAAATGGAAAATCGGAAATGAAGAATCCACTGGAGTACGACACAGAATCCTGTTTAAGTACACTTTGTAATAAATTAATGGATTCGTTGGTGCCCAAACGGTCATTTTCTTCCCCGTCATTTCTAACTAGTTCATGGAAGTTAATGTAACACATACCCATTTCTTCGACGATTAAATCTTTGAGAATGTCGTAATCTGTTTTGATATTTTCGAAAGCAAACACTATTGGAATTTTTGATGGTTTGATTTCATTTGATTGTTGGGAATTAGTTTCAGTTTTTGCAGAGTGTTCACTTTCTTTTGATGACTCGTGTACTGATGTTTCTAGTACAGCTATAACTTCTGCCTCAGATTTTACTTCGGATTTAAAGCTTAGGTTAGTATCGCCATTCTGTAGAACTCTATCAGATTCATCGCTATTCTTTCGGCTACTTTCAGATACATGCTTCTCATTATCTTCTTCTTTGGATCCATTTTCAGAAACTTTGGCTTGGTCCTGATCCACTCCCTCCTTTGTGCCGTTTAGGGAATCCTTCTCATCTGGTTCATCGTCAATCCTCTTGGAATTTCTGGATTCAGCTTCTATAGATTTGATATCCTCTTCGGTTGCATCTCTGATTTCTACTGTAGAAGGTCTGTCTGCGCTGTGGGGGGCCGAAATTAAAGTCTTACAGGGGCTCTCCTTGCCAAGGTTATGATCTTTCGAATCTATTACAGAATCATCTTCGCTGACGTCTTTCCTCGTCTCAATGATCTTATCGATAGCGATCACCATATCTTCTATCATCTCTTCAGTGTCCTGGTCGCCCATGACGACCGTCAGAAGCTCTTTTTCATCGTAGTATTCAGCGACTGAAATTATGTCCTGCTTGTATCGTTCAAGCTCCGTTTCAACATCTGTCACACGGATTGCCCCATTTGACACTTCATTGTTCAGAAACCGTCGGAGGGCCTCTTCTTCGAAGTCCACCAGTACAACGCCATCCATTCGAACCCTTCTGCTTCTGTACTCTTCGATGTCGCCTCTGTTTCGTGGAAATCCCGCAACTGAAAAGAAATAAAATTTACTGTTAACGAAATTGAATACATTCATGTCACCAAATTAATATGAGCACTATTCGTTTTCCCCCTTTTTTTATTTTCCCCCCTTCAATGGGAACTTTATTTTATGGGAGCGTTGGCAGGGTCGGATTTGCATATTTCTACGCCCTAGGCCAAAGCATATTCTTCTCTTCCCCCCCCTTAAAAAAAAGCTAATATATAATTTTCAATTTAATATACAATAGCTTATTTTTGAAACATATAAGCACTTAATACTATGTTTATAATCTTTGAACCACCTTAAATTTTTTATTCAAAATTACACTGCTTATGAAATAACATAATATTAACACCTATAAACATACTTCATCGAACTTCTTGAAATCGTTTAAAATACCTACTGGAACTTCTTCGTTCGCGCTTTTGTCCGTGAACAGGCTTGAAGAGTCAATGAAGTGGACACAACTTCAAAGATGCAAAGAAGTGCAAGAGCAAGAGACGATAAGGTCCACAGAAGGCAAAAAATGTATCCCTCAACACATTTAACTTAATGAATGTAATTTTTTAAAAACATCACTTTTATGACCTTTTCAATGTAATGCTGAAAAATTTGTAAATATTTGGTTGTTATTTCTTCTGTATATGAGCCCCCATGTTGGCTGGGCCATGGCCTAGGTTGGCTCTGTGGGAAATCTGGCCTTGAGCATTAGTCAAAGTACAACAGCTTGAGGAAACATATGTCGTTTACAGTGTTTGTAAACAAAAAATTTAAAAAATATTAAAGGAATAAAATAATGTAAGGCGAATATACACTTTCGGAGCCTAACGCTTTGCGAACAGGTTTTTGGTTGAAAGCTAGACGTTTGCGAACCGCTCATGGCGAATCACAAAGGGATTCGCACTTCACGTTATTTGTTCGAGTGAAGTTCACCGTTCCCTGCGGACCTTCAAGGCCAAATCTGCAAACCCAGACATATTCTAATGCGCTTTCAAATACCCTCCGTTGGCGGCCGACAGGTGATGATTAATTATTCGAAGTAGGTTTGCTGCTTTCCCATGGTTCGCGGTCCCTTCGTTATGAAAATAATTTCCTCGAACACGCTTCGAACGGCTCAAGACTGTATACGGGCCTTTAGTTATATTAACGATGCGTTTTGAAGCAAAGCAAGGATTATTTTGGGATGGACCTAGTAATTCTCAACCTGGTTAGATGATGAGGACGACATCCGGTCTCCAAACTTTCGCGCCACACAATAGCAAGACATTTAATGCTCGACGTCAGAGTTAATATGCACCAAGCCCGCAAACACGGCGGATCCATTAAAGGAAGAGAAGGAATGGCAGTTAATTTCAATTGTCTATTTTACCATACTAAGTTTATTAAGAAGCAATACATTTATTATTCATTTGCTTAATTATTCGGAAAAAAATTTAGAAAAATCGTCTGAAAAATCAAATAATGATATGCAAAATCTCTTCATCGGTTTTTCAAAGCTCATTGCGATTTTGTTTCACCTTTTCTTCAGTTTTACAAATTTAATGCACAACAAATGTTTCAGAAATGAAACAATCAGAACAATGAAAGAAATTTGAAGTTTAACAAATTTGATCTCAAACAGAACGTTCTCAATCTTTTAATATTCGAAACCGGAATTCCCATGGTATTTTCAATCGCACTCTTTCCAATGAATTTCAGACATTTAAATAATTATCAAAGCATTTTTTATTAATAAATTTTTAAGAGTAGCACTTTATATTTGTTCTAACAAAATGTATCGTGATTTATTTTGATTTTATTTATAATTGTCATCGCTTTTTCTTGTTTTATGTCTTCGCACCCCTCTCAATGGCCACTCCTTGCAGATTGGAAATCATTGCCTTAGATAGTTTTTTTCTTTAAGAACTTACAATCATTATCAAGGCATTCAAACTCTTTTTCTTTCAATAAAGGCTAAAAATGATTTTTACTGAAAGTTTCACAGACTGCTATAGTTAATCAGCACATTAAGCCAACTGGTCACACCTTTACTATTATTTTAACTATAGTCTTTGCAAAATAAAATAGAAAAATTATATATTTTTTGGCAAAGAAACTTGGAGAAAATCAGATATCATTAGTTTATATGGAAATGTAAGGCTAACTGCTACTTGCCTCGTTATATACATGGGTGACAAAAACTTAAGAATCATTAGTTTCTAAAAATACTCTCAAGACACGCCCTTCTTTCAAGTTCAAGGTAAAAGCAAGAAGAGTTTTTCTCTGAAAAGCGAAGTGAACGCCCTAAGAAGAATAAAGGAGGGAAAATCCCGGCTAAAGGTGCATTTTTTGCCAATAATTTTTTTATATTGCTTTTAAAGTACAACTTCTTAAACTTCCCTCCCCCCTTCTCGACTACTTTTATGTCGAACAATATTTCTCATGATCCTCTTTTAGTAGGGAAATACATACAGGAGAGAGTCACAGAACTTAGACCACCTGGACAATTTTTAATTTAGTACACTGATGGAGAAGGAATTTTAATGCAAAACAAGTAGAATATTTTTGTAGCTTATTTATCTTCAGAACAGTGTAATTAACTTGTTATGAAATACACTTTAAATAAGGGAAAAAATCACCTCAAAAAATGTGTCATCGGTCCAATCAAGAAAACCGGTTGTCTGTATTGGACCACTGGTTGACTTTAAAGCCCAATTAAAGCAAACATATTTTTTTGATTCTGAAATTCATACCAGCACACAATGCATGAACCTAAATATGATATTTTATGCAATGTATAACTTTCTCTTCTCCATTTGTTTCCTCACAAATGATATAAATGACATGTATCCTAAGTTTTTATACTTTTTGATCGAGCATTTGATGGTTTTAGTGCCCTTCTATAACTTTCTTATTACTTGTTCCAATTCCATTTTATAGGGACTACTTGTGGCGATAAGATACTTTCTGAGCTATCCCTGCATTTAAGATAATAATCTCATTGATTTAAATGGTCCAACCTAGGCAACCTTTGGACAACAACAAAAGAAAGTCCCCTAACCTTATTTTTAAACTATTTTAATAAAAGGATTATAGTAAATTGTATTAAAAGAAATTTCCTATCTGAGGCTATAATAACTAATTTTCCTACTTAATTTAAAACAGCGTAAGGGCTTTTTGTTTTTTGTTAAAATAATTGATGGATGATACCTAAATCTAAACATTAGTTTAGTAACTGTAACTACGTTACGCTTTCACTTAAAATGATTTCATACACCCCATTTACATCGATACAACATAATTTGTCTATTTTTTGGCCCAAATATTTAATAGAATTGAAGTCACAATACAGGTCCAATATAGGCGCTAGTCCAGATTCGGCGCCTCTCCCCTATATTTTTTTCATCATGTTAAGTAGCATTGGAATTGGGGCATTGGTTAGAATGCCTAAGCAAAGTTAGGAATATCGGTTTATTTTAATAGAATTTTACATATTTTACTTAGTTTCTTTAATCTGGCTACATTTTTCGGCAAAATATAAAAAAATAAATAGCTTTTGTTGAAAAAATATCTTTGAAGATGTTAGAAGTACAAAATGAAAGAAATGTGTCAAAGAAAAATATTTCTACAGAAAGAGATTTGTTCAGAAAGAAATTTCCCATAGAAAGATGAAAAAAATTTCCTTCAGAAAGAGAAGACCATTTTTTAACTATCTACTTCTAAGAGGTAGGGTACAACTGCCATTTTGATTCGCATATGACTGCCCTGTCCATACGAACATTTAGTTCTGCAAGTGCATCTCAAGAACTTCATCAATGGTTACGAAAAAAATAAAAGATATATTTTGTTAAAAAATTATTATTAAGAATAAAAGAGAGAGGATACTTAAGTATCCTACAGAATGCACGAATTTAATATAGTGTCGGTAATCTTGTAACTTCATTCAGCTAGAGGCGTATTTAGAGAGTGTAGCTTTTGGGGGGGGGGGGCAAAAAGAAAAAAAATGCAGGCGAACAGAAATGATCTCTCTTGAAATAATATGTTTAGAATTGTTTATTCTGTGTTTTTAGCGGCAGAAGTGAGGACCGGTACGATGAACTTATTTTTCATTTGTTTTTTGCTTTAATTATTCTTTCTGTAATTATATGTAAACATCGCCATTGTCAATATGACGTACGAGCTCTAGCAGAAAATTAAATTGGTGTTTAAAAAATTATCCATTGACTGTTCCATCTATTTTTACATCACGCAATTTACAGAAAGAATGCCAGCCTAGAAACATTATCCTGTTAAAATATTGCTTTTGTTACACATTGAAGAAGCTAATTTATGAACGTGTCGATTTCATAGTATTATTGTTAGGTTTTTGAAAGAATGTAGGATATTCTGTCTCGGAATGGAACATGGACACTGAGCCACATTTAAATTGCATCGTCATCTGGCAATCAAAATCGTTACGAGCTAGAAGGATGAAATTTAGTTTGTGGTCATAACATTAAAGTTACTAATATCTATCGAATTTTGGATTAATTTCATTCAGGGATGTCTGTCCGCTATTCCGTCCGTTTGCATGTGGAAACGATAATTCAAAAGTGCAATGAACTAGATACGGTAAATTACTGTTTATACGTTTCTCATTTATACGTCATTTCATCCCAGTCCCGATTCATTCGTATTCATTGTAACGATAAATTGATTCGTTTACACGACTCGAAACTTCGGTTATGCGTCGTTTCCCCCAGTTCTAAAATGGGAAACTTCCCTCTTTTCTAGTATGTGAACTGTGTTAAAAATATTATGACCACGAAATTATTCACAATTGATAAATTAACAGAAAACAAATTGTTTGTTTTTAATTTAAACGATGATGAAGATGTTATTCCACCTTCTTTCAAAGACGGAATGGACTCCATTGAAAAACTTCGAACTTATTTCTTTTGTCAAAAGAATAGTGAAAAAAAAACATTCAGTGAACTATATTCGATTCATAGTAATGTACTTAATACTCACAGACAATCAGCACGTTAAAGATTTTCATAATTAAATGCTTACCTGCATGCATATAGATCGATTAAAATATGTATAATTAGCACTCAAGACATGCAAGAAAAGTATGATTTTTCTCACATTTATGACAAATGTTTATTTTTAAAATTAATGGTTGATTTCCATACTATGTAGTATTATACTAGTACTATCAGAAAAAACTCTAAAATTAATACTTTTAAAAGAATTTGTATTAATAGCATTAAATTTGTAATTATCAAAGTTTCTCAGTAAGATTTCGATAAGTCTTTTCATTTATACGTCGTTTTACATCAGTCTCTTGAAAGACGTACAAACGGTGCTTTACTGTATATGAAATTTGGCATGTAGTTTCATCTCTAGAATTGTAAACCTGTATCAAATTTTGAACCATATTCGTCAATGGGTTGCTCACATGCAGGGTCGGATTGAGCCCTGTAGAGGCCTATAGGCAAATTAAGGGTGGGGGCCTCCTTTCCCCTACCAATTTCCAAAACCAGATATTTTTTACTAATTTCCATTTAATATGTGTACAAGCAGTTTTTAAGATACAAATAATAAGACAAACTGAAATAACAAACTATTTAATTTTCAGGTCACCTTCAGAAGAGCTGGTTTCAGTACCTCGCAAATAAATAAAAGAAATTTAAATTTAAAAGTAATTTCTAAAAAATGGTAAAAGAAAAAAAGATTTTTTACTATGCAATATAAGTACTCTAATACAAAGTTTGCCAGGACTATTGAGTCAGTTAGCCAACTGTAAAAAAAAAATGGACCGCACTGGTCTGCCAGCGACTTTGAAAAAATGAAAAAAAAACCCTAATGTTCTGAAATTTAAACAATACTTGATTTTAATTTGAATAAGTTCCAGAATATGGCTCTAATGAATTAAATGAAAGCAATAAATTAAATTAACTTGAAAACAATGCAAAAAAAAAACCACGAGCAAATGTGGCCCTCAAAGTTGCGAGGTACCTAGGCGGTTGCTTACCTTGCCTATTTGATAATCCAGCCCTCATCATATGTAGATCTGTTAATTCGTGCGTATCAGAACACGAAAACTAAAAAAAAAGGCGAGGTAGATATATAAATTTTAGTACAGGCTTTTGGCACCGAAATTTTAAATCGGTATCTAATTTAGTACTAAATCCGTCAACAGATAGACTATCTGCTTTGTATATGAACACGATAACTCAAAATAACAACAAGCAAGGTAAATGAAATTTTGTACGCAGTCTTGACACTGAAATTGTAGATCTATCTTAAATTTTGAGCCAAATGGAAAGATGTTCAAAATGAATACTTGATTTTCTGCACTTAAGCTAAACAGGAAGCGCAAGGTATTGCATAAATTTCCGAGAGTCGAGGGGAGAACACACCCGCTGGTCTCATTATTTGTACAGTAAAACTTTGATTAACCGCCGCTCGTTTAACTGTCAGTTTTTCTTATCTGTCATGGTCTAAAAAATAAAAAGTAACATAGATTTATAGTATTGCCATATTTTTCTGTACATTACTACTCTTATATTGAAGTTTATATTGATTGTTTTGTTAAATTAAATGCAACAGGTGTGTATTATCCACTATTAAAGGATTTTATTTTCGTATTTAGGAGATTTCTGTTATCCGTCTATTCGGTTATCCGTCGCAGCCTTGGTCCAGACCGTGACGGTTAATCGAAGTTTTACTGTATGAAACTTTTGTTATTGTTGAATTGAATGGAAAGCAGTTTTAAAAATTTATTTCCCCATTACTTTTGATAAATTCACATTTTAGCTATGCTCTCGAGTCTATCTTTTTATCTCTGCGAGATAATCTTTTCAAGATATTATGTTATTCCTTTACATGTTATAATTAGTTTATATATGTAATTTATAATTTACTAAACACTGTTCAATCATTGTAATTTAAATTATAATTATGCATCAACAAAATAAAAATATATTCTTCATTGAATCTCGTAATCTTTAGAAAGTCATTCTATCTAACACTTTTTTAGCAGATGAGGGTAAGTATCTAAATCATTAACTCCATTGGGTTCAAAACATTGAGTCCATTTTTTTATTCTGTTTACGCTCCAAGGAAATACGTTTCCTGATGAACTGTTTTTTTTTTTTTTTGTATTTCTCTATTCGATTTTTGGTCTTTCGTAGCAATTAATTCTTCAAGCTTACAAAAATAAAATAAGTTGCACATTTTAAAGTTGGTTGCCAAAACAAAATTAATAATATTAATATGATGGACTGACCAGCTGTTCGCCGATGGCGCCTAATATTTCATAACTCGCTTATTCATAATTGATATTCATGATTCCCTTAACAAAGTAATTTTAAACTTCAAATTCCGATAGATATTTAACCCGCATTCTTTTCGTAGCCTTGCAATTGTTCTGTTCAATGGAGTCAAGTAACTGTCCGTGTCATGTAACATCTAATTGCAGGTTGTCGGTGTCAACTTTACTTTATTTCTTATATAAAATATGCATTTGATTTCAACATTAAAATGGCGCGCCACATTTCCCATGCAGAAGCATGTTAATTGCCCTAAAACCTGCCGATGAAAAGAATTAAACCAAAGCAACCATAATCGTTCAGCTTACTGGATAATTTTCTAATACACTTAGTATCTTGAGGACTTTATTTATAGATTTCACAGAAAAACTGACCAAATAAAAAAGAAAGAAAAATCCAGTGGGATAACTTCTTAGATTTCAACAATGGAAGAGAAACACGCAATTAAATATTTGTTTAAACAATGAAAACGTTTTGAATTTCATTGTAACAATGAAAAGTATTGTTATAAATTATGCCAAAAAATCTTTTAAAAAATTTATTAAAATTAGAGAAAAAAATCGTACGGCAAGATAAAGGATACCATTGAAAAGATATTTTTTTAAATTTTCTGATGGCGTAAAAATCATTTTTGTGTTACAATTTTTTCGGAAGTTATCAAGAAAAAACCTCAAAATTTCGCTTAATTTTTAATTAATTAAAATTTCGAAAAAAATGCATCCGAAGTGCACATTCCCACCCTCCAAAGTATATTTGTGCCAAATTTCGTAGCTTTAGGTGCAGCGGTCTGTCCAGTAGAGCGCCAACACACACACACACACACACTCTTTTGTTATTAGTAGAGAAATGTGTAATTTTATCTCCGTTACATTTCAATTCATTTTTCCCCTTCTATTGACTTAGTCATCATTGTTAAGACACAATATTCTTGATAAAAGGATTACAAAAACACATTATAATAGCATATTGACATTAATGGATAGCATTATTGATAGCAACAATACACATAATGTTTAAACACCCAACAATACGAAACAATGTCAAAAATATAACAACAAAAGAGATAATGAAGATAACAATTGGTGTTCTCTGTTTAAAATCATTTATTATTTTGCAGCTCTTGTTGTTGGTTGAATCTTCTCTCTGCTGCTTTATTTTTTTTAATATTTGTTATATATGGCAATATTTGTTGCTTTCGCTACAACTTTTTCCTTGATTTTTGTGCTTTTAATTAATTATGTGATTCTTCGCAAATTCAGCGTTGAATTCACTATTTCGGATATCAATGTGTTGCCTCCACCACAGGGCAAAACTCGGTCCCGACTAAGGAATCAGTTATGGTCTTCAAAATGTGCCTGCCACTGAGGTTGACAGTTCAGCTGGCTCCGGCAAAAGTAGAGATCTCTATGGAGGTCACCTCATCGATGGTCTACAAAATGTGTCTGGTCCTGGACATTAAACCACATTATAAGCCAGGAAAGCACTAACTTTCTTAAAGAGGAAATCCCACTGGATGTGAAAGATTCTTCAAAAAATCAAAAGTTTTCATTCCGCATATCTTTAGTCGTATATGTTATATTTTATGCATGCGAATACGTAAGTACATATTTGATAACGGGTGTATGCATTTTTCTTTGCATAGGGGCGCTAGAAATCTTTGAGCCAGCCCTGATCAACTTATTTAAAAGCACATCCATATCATAATAGATCCACTACCCAAATTTAGTTTTGAGGAGGAAAATTTTTTCGCACCCTAAATCATGATCACTTGCAGCTTTCAAGACTATCAGAGTTCCTAAAACCATTGGGCGTCCCAAAGCAACAATTTCCTTGCAAATTCTTATCTCTGGATTTTGAATCTGATCAGTAAAAGGAATGAGTTTTACACAACTCCGTTCTGTACTGGATATTCCTAAATAGAGTAATACAGAGGTTCTTAACTTGTGCTACACGTACCCCTAGGGGTACGCGAAGGACCAGTTGGGGGTATGCGAAATCAAAGTAGGTGATGGAGGACACAAGAAAATATAAAGGATTAAAAAAGTTACAGTATTTTGTTTTCCTAAGTTCGTGTGAAAATTAAAATTGAAAGTTGCGATAGTCTAAAAACCTACGCTCAAAATAAGAAAAAAGAAAGCAAAAGAAAAACTGGTAAATTATTTGTATTTTGTGTTCACCAGCCCCAATTATGCCTGAATCCTCAGTGTGTTCGCAAAAGCTGTAGCTTCACTAGGAGCCAGTGTGGTATGCTTTTTATTTTTGTTCTTCTAGTTTAGGCTTATCGAGAACAATCCGAAATCCTCTCAAAGATTCTTGTTTTGACGTTTTTATTAAAAGCATGATTAAACGCAGGCATCATTAATTGCTCGATTGGAATGCATAATGAATAACGACTGTTCATATAAATTAAGCTTTGTGTTTTATGGGTGCTCAATTTGATTGGTTTGGTTTGTTTTGTGGAACAAAACTGGTGTTTGTAGGCTATGCGTGCTCAATTTGAAGTGCTTATCTTTAGAGTGACTTCAATTTGATATTGTTTGATTTCTCAAAATGGACAAGTGATTGAAAATTGGAATTCTTAAGAGATCGGTACCTAGAACTGAAATTCGAACCACAAATTTGGCAGCTATGGAGATAACTGTGCAAAGGCCGACTGATTGGCCTGTTGAGGTAAGAAATAAAATTGATTTTGTTAAAAAAAAACTCAAAACATCAGTGCGCCTCCGAAGAAGAGAAAATATTCTAAGGAATACTTAAAATATGGATTTTCCGCCACGGGTGATGAAGATTGTCCAAAACCACTTTGCATTCTTTGTGGAGAGATATTGTCAAATGGCAGCATGGAACCATCTTTATTAATGTGAATAATAGAAATTTAAATTAGAAGGAAAATAAATTAAAAGAAACAAAAAGTAAACAATACTAATAATGAAAACAATAAACGTTTTTGCGCGCAAACGCAGCAGCAAAAAGGAAATGCTTCAACAGAAATTTTTTAAAGATAACACAACAAAAACTATGAAATAAAAAAAACCAAAGATTCTCTAATGCTTAAAACACTTTACAAAAGTTAGAAATTATTCAAAATGGAAAGGAACTAAAATGGCGCACTCATCAGAAACCACACGCCATTATTAGTTCAAAAAGGACAAAATTTTCTGTAGAAAGGAATGACAAAAAGTCAAAATTTATTCCTTCCTGTGGTCTGAATTTCGTCCGGCCACCAAATAAAGAATATAAATCCAACAAATTACCAAATCCATAATCAATAGAAAGAAAGATAAAAATATTCACCCTCTTTCAAAATGAAGCCGAGCAGAAAAGAACGCCATAGATAAAAACAATCGACGATCTAGAAGCTAGCCAGTAGCTCCATCTATGAAGAAAAATTCGAACTATTTCGCAGGAGAACAAAAACTATTTTTGATTAAGAAATCAAATTTAAGGAAACTAGATGTGTATCCGTTATCCTTTAAGTTGTTATTTAAATTACCTAAGGCTTTAACTAAAGTAGAGTGGTTATTACAAATGTGTTTAATCCTATTAATTTGAGAAAAAAAAACTTTACTTTTTGTTTAAAAAAAACTTTTTACTAATGTGACATTTAGCGGCTAATTCAACTAACACCCGATTGTTCAGATCTTTGTGTGAGACCTGGGACGTTACTTTTGCACATAGAAGTGAGGGAAATGGCTTTCGAGAGGAAATATACTAGCAAGATTGTTTGAACTGAGACAATGAAGTTCATATGTTTTTTGAAGACCACCCTTTTACGTTGAGCTCTAAATTTTATGAAAGTGAATGGTTGCAGCAGCTTGCGTACTTATCTGACATTTTTTCAGGAATAAATAAACTTAATTTAGGATTGCAGAACCATTCCATAACCATTTTTAAGGTAACTGACAAAATAGAGTCTATGATTAAGAATCTGAATTTTTGGAAATTCTGTATAAAAAAAAACAGTATAAAGTTTTTGAGATACTTCACAGCTTTTTATCTGAGAACGAACTTAAATTAACAAAACAAGTAAAAACTAGTATAATAGCACATTTAAAAGGGCTTAAGTTGTCATTCAGACAATATTTTCAGAAGCGCAGTGATGCAATGTGGATTTTAAATCCATTCAACGAAGCGTTTTTTTCAAGAAGCCGAAAAATTAAAAATTTCTGAAAAAGAAAAATTAATTGAACTTTCCACTGATTTTTCATTAGAATCCGAAATTTAAAAAAGAAATTTGATTGACTTCTGGGTAGTAGTGAAAGAAGAGTACCAAGAACTCTGTGTTAAAGCAATAAAATATTTAATACCTTTCACGAACACAGAATTTGTGGAAAGAACATTCTCGTCTTATACATATATTAAGAATAGATATCGAAATAAGCTTGACGTAGCTTCAGACATGAGATTATATCTTTCTTCATTTGAACCCAATTTTATAAAACTCAGCTCCATAAAACAATGAAACAAGCTCAAGGTTCGCATTGAGATTTTCTTGCTCTTGAATAACTGATTATTACAAAGTGTAATCTTTAGCTAACCTTATAAGTTAATATGAAATTATTACAATACTGTTTTTATTTGTTTTGCCGTTTAACTAATACTGTTTTAAATTGGAATAAAATATAAAATCAAAAATATGTCCTGCAAATGCCATTAATTCGCGTTATTTGACTCTTAACCACTTAACTGAATAGTTTTCTTTGCTATCTAATAAGATGACCCCTCCTGTTTTGGAAAGGGACTGTCGTTTTCATTCATCTAAGAAGGCATAGGGTACTTAAGATGTTCATGGATCCTACATATTTTTTGTGTCAAAATATAAAGCTAATTAATGATTCAATTTTAGTTTATAAGACTAAAATTTCGATAATTCGATGCACGAGTATTCTCGGGCTGTTAAGTTAAGCGGTTAATCTTACCTAAGCCCTTAACATTATTGATAAAAACTTCTTTGCATAGACGGATGAGGATTGGGGGGGGGTGGGGGTAGTAGGGGATACTCGAAAATGAAAAGACTAATCAAGTGGTACGCGAGGGAAAAAAAGTTTGAGAACCCCTGGAGTAATAGATGGTTTTCTTGCAAACATTAAAGCCAATAATTCGTATCTTCTCTTGAGGTTTGCCAGTTGATGCTAATTTCAAAGCTCTTCTTTCACCTCTGAGTAACAAGGCTTTATGTCAGCTCTGAGTAACAAGGCTTTATGTCAGCCAACAGCATTTTGTTCACCCATACACATCTTTAATATTAATTGTTAAGACTACAGCTTGAATCAGCCCCTTTTCAAATTCAATTTGTATACTTGGTATTATTATAGAAACAAATAGATCAAAAGGAAAAGTCAAAAAAGTTGATGCATTCCCATGACCTTAACGACTATAATATCTACTAATATTGAAGGAGAAAATTTGTGTGTTGGCGCTGTACAGGGCAGACCGCTGGACTTAGAATTAGGAAATTTGGCACAAATATATTTTGGAGGGTCCGTTTCTTTGAAATTTTATTTAATTAAAAATTAAGCGAAATTTTGATCTTCTTCCTTGATAACTTCTGAAAATATTATTGCACAAAAATGATTTTTACACCATCTGAAAGTACAGAAAATTACATTTTCAATGATATTAACCTTTAAATACCCAGTGTTGCCTTTAAGCAACATACCCAATTTTGTGTTCTAAAATCTTGAGAATAAAATTGAAACTCTAATTCCTGTTGTTGCCAATAGGATACATATTGAAATTTTTATTAAATCAATTTACGACATTTAGATGGCAGCATGAGTGCTGATAAAAAAATAAAAATAAATTTTTCTTTTTCACTTGAGACAGCATCTTTTTGCTTTGTTTGTACGCTTGAGAATACCATATTTTATTCTAAAATGTCGAAGGAAATTCCTTATCGTATTATTAGTTCTTAAAATTCACCAGTGTTTAATATTATACAATTTTATCAAGGAAATATTTTTCTGAAACAAAGTCCAGTGTTGTCAATTGGTAACAAATTGTTTTTAGCCATAAAGCATAATTAAAACAAAATAGGAATTTTTCAAGTATTTTTCACATGTTTTATTCAAGAAATGAAAGTCAAAAAACATTTTTAAATCAATTTTTAAACAATCGGGTTTTTAAGGGTTAATCAAAATTATGTACAATTGTTCTCTAATTTTAATAAATTTTTAAAAATATTTTTAGGCATAATTTACAACAATACTTTTCATTGTTGCAATGAATTTCAAATCGTTTTCAAAGTTTAAACAAATATTTTTTTGCGTGTTTCTCTTCCATTATTGAAAGCTAAGGAATTTCCTTTCTTTTCATCAGTTTTACTCTGAAATCTGTAGAACAAAGTCCTGTAGGATAATTAGTATATTAGGAATTGCGTACGGTATGCTGGAAGATGTTTCAATTATTTTTATCAGTATGCACTGTGTTTTTTACCACAGTTAACATACTGCTTGATGTAAAATGTACCGTACCATTTTAATATTAAAATCAAATGCGTATTTTGCATAAGAAATTGAAGTTGGCGCCGACAAGGTGCAATTAGATGTTACATGACACGGACATCTACATAGAGACGTTCATATAGGCAATGAACAAAACGGCTGCAAGGCCACTAAAAGAGCATGGGTTTAATATCTAACACAATTTAAATTTTAAAATGACTGTTAAGGGAATCATGAACATTAAATTACATATAAGAGATTCAATTAAAATTAGATTCCCGGCGAACAAGCTGGTAGCCAAAGGCGGCTAGTCAATAATAATTTAAGTTTAAATACTTCAAATTTACAGAGGTGGCCTTAAAGTTTGTACGCGAAATGAAATAATGTTATTTTTTAAATATTTTTTTATTTTCATAAAAAAAGTTTCAGCTGCAGTTGGTCCAATTTTTATTAGCATCTTAATTTAATGATAATATTAAAGCACAATTTCTATCTTATGATTTTAAATTTATCACGAATTACAAACTTTTTTGCTGATCTAAAAAAATTACTAAAGTTTTTACCCAAGGTATACATCTAATATGAAGAATTAATAGTTTCAAAATTTATTAATTTAAACTTATCGTTTCGCTCACCTGTGATTTCATTTTCTTCCCCTGAGAAGTATAAAAATATCTCTTCATTGGGCATCAATGAGTAATAAAGAAGCAAAGTTTTCGCCTCCAAAGGTTTTCTTTTTGTTGATGCTTATTTTTCTACCCGACTTGGTGGAAAATGCAATGCCCACAACAACACTTTCTTCCAGGACTTTATGAAAGCCGTGGTCGTCGAGAGTAATTTTATAAATCGAAACATGCTGAATCTGCGGAAAACACGATGCATTGCTGATGATAATCCGCCAGTTTTGCAACACATTTTCTCAAATTTTTTGATCAATTCATTTTAATTTGATATATTTATATATCGTTTTGAAACATCGCTAGGACAATTTTGAGACGGGTCTCGCAATTTTGAAACTTGGGCAGCTGAAAAGAACGACACCTGAGAAAGCACACCTTCTTCAAGCATCCACATCACATCAAAGGCAATGAGTCGGATTAAGCTCTGCAAGGTCCCTTTGGCAATGCAAGTTTCGGGGACCTCTATCCAACTTTCAAATGCAGATATTATTTTATTGATTTTAATTTGATCTCCATACTACAAGTAATTTTAAAATAACAAATACTATGACAAATTGATAATTGCTGGTCACCTTCAAGAGAATCAGGATCTCGTGCATAAGAAAATTCAAAATGAAAATTTAATAGCAATTTTAATCATTTTAGCTAAGACTAAATATTATATAGCCAGTGAATTCTGACATTCTTGAATGGTTGAAGATTGATAACAGTTTTTCTGTAGATTCAGTTCTGAAAAACTCCATCACTAGCATTCGTGATCATATGGCATCTGTAAATTTCCAATGCTGTCACTGTATTCGGAAAAGTTGGCTGTACCATATTATCACAATTTATGCGAATTGAATGAATATAACTATTGTTTATTCACTTCATTCGTGTAATTGTGACGCGAAGTATTGAAAATGCAGTATTTCGTCTACAAACTCGGCTTCAGTGTACTCAGAATAATGTTCTCTAAATTTATGAAAATAATATTATACATCATTAATTTCGGTGTCAGTCTTTTTCATAAAATTCATTTATCCTGAATAGAACTGGAAAAAAATCTTGAGGCCTGAGGGACCCCCAAAGTTGCAAGGCCCTTAAGCAATTCCCTAACTTTACCTATTTGATAATCCGGCCCTAAAGGGAGAGTTTGATTTTTGACTGCAGATTTGAAGTGAACCGGGTCCACTTAGAACACGCCGGATCTTTATTAAAATCTGGTTTCGAATCTGAAACTCTCCGATCCTGAATCTTAGGCAAAATTTCTGTATATGCTTGTTTCTGGAGGAGATTAACGGATTTCCACATCTTTTCTTTCATCATTTTTGTTGGGCCACCTTCAAACATTACGATTCCCACTGTGATGCCCCCCCTCCCCGACAACCAGTCGTGAAGCGTGACAGTTGTAATGAGTTATCCATATCTAAAAAAGTAAGAGAAAAAGAGTAAAACAATTAAATCAACAAAACTTGAAAGCTAAAAGTTAAACAGCTCCGATCTGACGGGCAATTCTGCTATTATTTAACGATTCTGCTACAATCAAAAAACAATAGTAGACAAACATTTTATAAGAAAAAGAAAAACAAGCAATCTTAATAAAAAGTATTACTGTAAGAAGTAGAATAGAATCCCTCCTATCAGACTTCAAGGGTCACCTGCAGGTAATTCTAAAAACTGGATCTTTTTCTGTGAGAGGCCTGATTTTCATCGAAAAAGAAAACCTCTTATGACCCGAAAGATCCAAAGTAAAAGAAAGACAAAGGAAGGACTATCCAAAAAATTCTATTACACATCGCAATAAATACGCCAATAATTTTAGTCTCAAAAAAAGATTTAAAGAATAAAAACCATTAGCCATCGGGCAAAAACGCCGTCATAATAATAAAATATTCACCAAAGGAAAAAGTATTCAGCTTATATTTTATTATTTATTGACGACTTTTTTTATTTTAAGATTCTAACAATTAATTCAGTTCATATAAGATTCGTTTAATTTATGTAAGCTACTGTGCTAAATTTTTAAACCGTTCAATTATACATTACAGTCACCATGAATTTTAAAGCATAGCATACATAAATGATGCATCACCGTATCAAAAACAGAATAGTTTTGCTTTCCGAAAAATTCTCTCTTTTTCTTTTCCCGGCAGCTTATTGAAAAAATAGAAAGAAGAAAAGTATTTTAGTGAAAAAACCTATTATTTTCCCCATTGTTTCGAATTTCAGCGCAGCTCTCGTGAGGAACGACAGGTGAGTAATATCGATTTCAATTACATTAAGAATTTAAACAAAAAACGGAAGTCGTGACATCCTTTTTACTACCGAATTAATCGTTTGCTATATTTGGAGTATGAAATACTATCTTGGCGTACAACCACGGGAACGAGAAAGTGGGGAATCCTTGAAAAGTCACATCATTTGTCAATTGAGATGAGGAGAACAAATAGATAATCCGCATGTCAAGTGGTTAGAAATGAAGCATTATTTTTAAGAAACAAAACTTGATTTTTTTTTATTAGACAGCATCTTAAACTGTGATTTCAAGTGGAGTAACGCAGAAAAACATTAAGAGACAGGATATTATTCACAGGAACTCTTTTTCAGACTCATTTTTGTTGAATTTTTTTAAGTTCATTCATTAAGTTAAGTTCATCATTAGTTAATGTTTAATGTTTTACTCCAACCTTATTTCTTCAATTGCCCAGTACACTACGGCAGGGCGGGCGTAACTCAGTTTTCTGATTCATTTCAAACTTAGAGGTGCAGCAGAATATTTTTGATGGAATTGTGTTGTAGCGAAAATTTCTTCACACCAGAAAGGCGTCGCAAATAAAAAAAAATATTTAAGAAGTCCTTTGTTATAGGATACAATTCTGTTTCAAAAGTACCTGGAATTGTTCAAATAAACAAAATATTTACTTAATCATGAACATTTATTTTATTGCCTAGGAAAAAAGGTCCTATTAAATGCAATATACATCGATTCATCCAATCGTCGAAACACTTTTTGTAAGCACTTTGCGAGATAGGATTCAGTTCTATCAGCGAATTTTGTTTAATAGTTTCAAATGACTTTTTTCCCTTTCACAAAGTAGTAGTTTGAATATAGAGAAAAGAAAGGAGTCGCTCGTGGCCATATCCGGTGAATGCAATGCTTGGCCGATGACATTTGTTGAATTTCTGACCAACAATTATCCTACAAGTACCATTTTGTGTGATGGTGCGTTGATGTGTAAAATCTATGAGTTGTCTTTCCATAAATCTAGTCTTTTACGGTAGATATTTTCCCGTAAACGCCTGATGGCAGATAAATAATTCTCTTTTTTGTCTCTTTATTCTTCTGGAGCGAATTTGGAGTGCACTACATCACGATAGTAGAGCGAAAACAGTGGACATTATCTCGATTTTTGAGCACCTTCACTTTTTTTCTTATTCTTTTAGTTCCCTTTTCCACCAGCATTCGATAGCTTGTTGGCTAGTTTGTATGTCAGATTCCTGCAATGATGACGTCAACTCATTAATTGCCGCAACACATCTCATGTCCAAAATACGAGGGACGTTCCGAAAGTAAGTTTCGTCATAATTTTTCACAACGAAGCTTTATTACAAACAGAAACAAACAATGACATAACAAAATGCAAACTTTTGGCTATTTTACCACGTTTTGATTAACTCGCTTTCTTGTCTATCTGTCTGTCTGTTCGCTACAAATTTTGCAATGAATTTTAAACTAACTTCCTGATGAGCTGTAGACTTAATATTAATTCGCTTTCTTGTCTGTCTGTTAATTTTTTATTTCATATTTTGTATTTTACCGACACAGAGCTTCGATAGATGGCGCTGTCCAGGCGTCACTCGTGAATAGCGAGGAACGGGAATCTCGAGTTTGTAGGATTCCAAGAAATTCCGCAGTGAATAGTGGGGGAACATCGAAGAGTGGATTGAAGTTCGGAGGGGAGGGTTTGCTATACCAGAGTGACAATAATTTGTTTGCCGTGAAATTCCAGGGGGGGGGGAAGTAAAATGCTGTTCGGGTGCTATAGTCCAAGACAACTCAAGAATGTTATACAGTGGAAGCTATGGATGGTATTCTTCCGCCAAATGAAATAGTCCTGCAATTATTCTAATGTATTTTAAAAGTAATTGACATATTTCAACAGAATTTTGTTTTAAATAACAAAAACCGATATTCTCTGCAATAAAAATCTATTTTCAAAACGTGTGTTATTTAATTTCTAAAATCTTTTTTTCCGCCTTTTGTCGGAAATGACGAGGACCAATATGACCTTGGGAGCATTCGGGGGGGGGGGAGGGAAGCTTTCTTTCTTTGCCTCTTTGGAGCTCACATTTGGCGAATAATCCCTCTTGGTGTTGGCAGCATGTAACACAGCATATTATTTTTTGCATTTTATATATTTGGCTCAATCTGTTTAGCTATAAAAACTAAATGTTAAACTCGAGATTTAATGGATTCATTTGTGCGCAAGTTTATCCAAAAAATATTTGCATACAATGAAAAATATTATAAGAGTGCTAAGAAAAATATTTAGAATAGAATATGAAGCTTTCGGTTATGCTGTATGATATAAAACATTCAATGTACATACCTTAACTTCTCAAAACTCTGTATTAGAAGAGTGAAAAAAAAGTTTTACTGAATATAAAATTTGAGTTGTAATTCGATTATTATTCGAGCATTATTCATTGTAAATATTTTAGTTTTTTTAATTAAATTTCCTTTTAATTATTAAAAAATTTATGCATCCTTTATTTCAAGATAACAACATAAAAGCATGGTTTTTTTTTTTTTTGTGCATAGAATCTTCTGCTGTATACAAATTTAAATATAGTGTCTAGTGTCTACTAATGATATTTCTCAAGCTTCCTTTAATTAATAATGCACAAATTATGTACTTAAAAACAATGTAATAGTAAAAAAAAAAAATCGATCCAAGCAACTTTCTCTTTTTGCTTTGAGAACGACACGTTGGCGCACACGAAGCAAAGAAAATCTACTTCGGGTTGTTGGCGAATTCTAATATGAAGTAACCCCAAAACGCGTAGAAACACCAACTACATCATTCATCGGTGCAACGCCGGAAGCATAGCGTAATCTCTGTTAGTTTCTTGGCCTGTCTTTGAGTATAGTTGTTTTCACGAAGGTTTCTGCGTCAAGTAACTTAATTTTTCAGGAAAATAACAATTTTCTATTTATGATCAGGTGAAGAGAAACTGAAATAAACCTGAAATTTGCCACATGTCTCCATCATAATCTCATCAAGATGGTGAAAATCGATTGCAAAATTTCACACACACAAGACTAAAAAGCAGAAAATAATTATTTAAATAAAATAAAAATTTTAATATACCACGTTTTTAAAACGGACTAAAAAGTAGAAAATAATTTCTTCTAGCCCCATACAGATTTAAAACGAAAAATGTGGGGCGCATGCAATATTTAATATTAAGGAGTGTAGGGAGTAGCTGTCGTTGAGAAAACTCACACAACAGTTCATATAATTTCCATTGCAATAAAATTGTTAGTGACTGAAATAAACTACTTATGCATCAATTATCTATTGCATGCGCCCCACGTTTTTCGTTTTAAATCTGTATGGGGCTAGAAGAAATTATTTTTTACTTTTTAGTCCGTTTTAAAAACGTGGTATATTAAAATTTTTATTTTATTTAATTTCCACATATTTACCACCGACATTTGTCGTACCATGAAGTCACTTTCAAGAAGCCATACTGGTAAAAATCGGTGCCCAACGAGCGAAGGCAGTTCTTCACAGCCTGCTGCACCTCTTAATTGCTTCGGAAGTGACATCCCGATAGTGCTGACTTCATTGCAGGAAAAAGGTGAAAGTCTGATGGGGCAAGGTCAAAAAAATTCAAAGTGTCGCACTGTCACACTCATCGCCTGTGATGATCCTGAAAAGAAAGTAATTTCCCTCTCTAGTACCGCATCAAGTGTTCTAGGCTTATTGCCATTCTTGCAGTCTTGTGATCAGGGTGCCAGAGGACCTCCCGAAAAAAACCTACCGGCCTACAACCTCTCATCTTTCCCCATCAGACTTTCACCTTTTTTTTTCAATGAAGTCAGGACTGTCAGGACGTCACTTCCGAAGCAATACAGAAGTGCAACAGGCTGTGAAGAACTTGCTTCGCTCGCTGGGAACCGATTTTTATTAGTATGGTTTCTTGAAATTGATTTCACGGTACGACAGAAGTATCAATGTCGGTGGTAAATATGTGGGAAAATAGCCAAAAGTTTGCATTTTGTTATGTCATTGTTTGTTTCTGTTTGTAATAAAGCTTCCTTGTGAAAAAGCATGCCGAAATTTACTTTCGTAACGTCCCTCGTATAGATTAGAATAGTGCCTGTGACATGTCAAGATCCAGGAACCTCTCCCTCAAACCTGCAGGAGGATTTTCCATCACAATATCTTTCACTCAGTTGATATTTTCTTCAGTCGAAGAAGTTGAAGGCCATTCGGATCGAGGCATGCCTGCAACTATTTCTCGGTCTTCTTTTAAAGCTTCGTACCACTCGCATACTTATGATTGTGATAGAATTGATGCCCCGTATGCTTTTTCTAACATTTTCAATGATTTAAGACAAGAAATTTCGGTGTCAACACAAAATTTGAGGCAAATTCTTTGTTCGATAATTTTATTCACACTAAAAATCCAAAGACACTTTCAGTTCGACTTACAAAACCTACAGCTGTGAACAAACTTTTTGACAGATCACACTCCAACATCGCATCATAATTAGGCTCACTACTACCAACTAACAAACCAAAAAAATTAATATTTTATAAGCGGGTATTTTAAATAAACGATTTCGAGTACTTTATTTTTTATTTATTAATTTTTAATTAATTAATTAATTTTTGATAGAATGTATTTCAGACCATTATTGTCAACAATAATCAATGGCGAATAAATATGAATGGAATAATTATTATGTCTATATGAAAAACAAATAAGAATAAAAGATTTAAAAGCACATTTTTACTAGAGTACAAGAAAATAGAAAATATTTTGTTTCTTTGGTGAAGGCTGGAAATTAAAACCAACATCGTAAAGCGTGTGGCACATTTTAAATATATTTTAATTATTGTTTAAGAATTTTCTTTCTTATGGCAATCTTGTGGCTTAAATTCCTATTCATATTATTTTCTCTGCCTCTAGCTTTTATGAATTCTTCTTTGACTTCCAGATTTGGAATTAAAAAAAATATTTTCAAGTTTATAGTACACTAAACGTGTTTCATACAACCCCCCCCCCTTTTTATTTTTATTATGTTTTACTTTTTATTCTTTAATGCATTTCATAATTCATTATTATAATTATTATGAAATCTTGTAATCAAATTTTTCTCAAATTCACTACCAGATGGACCCTCTCATATCGAATAAAAATTAGGCGATTAATTTATAATTAAGTTCTAAAAATATTAAAATACTGTATAGTCATCGTGAGCACACACGGAATTTCAAAGTTCTAGCACGCCAGGAAGTGAGTGAAAAATCGATTACGAAATTCTATCTTTACAAACACGAAAGAAGTCAAGTTAAATAAAAGCGTGTTATAGAATGAATAAAAATATTTGCAAATATATTTTTTTTCATTCACATTATGTAAACTCAAATATTTTTTTCACCACACCGTATGAAACAGGCACGGCTCGAGGTATAGCAGATTCAAAACCACCACCGGAAATCCACCGTGAATGTGCCTGATGACCATTCAATCTATAGGCGGGTATCAAATGTCCCAGTGTTGGTGTGACGCGGAAGTTCGAAAAATGGGATGTCTACCTGGTATCTTCCTTGTCATCTGGTCACAACATTTAATAAAAAAAGATAATAATTAAAAAAAAAACTGATATGTTGTTTCAATGTGGAACGAAATTCTAAAAAGGATTTTCAAATATTTGCTCTAGAGCAACTGGTAAATAGAGTTTCATATGGAATTTCTTTGAGGTTAGTCAATTAGTTCAGTTTAGTTACATTAACGTCCTGTTTTAAAGCAACACGAGGGATACTTTGGTTCGGGCCTTTTATAATGAATAACTATCTTTAAAATACTTAATACGTTTTTAATTTCATTATTTTTCAATTAGACAATTATAATAATATTCAACATTCCATGAAATATGAAACTTGATTAAGAGTGACAAAAGGATTCTTTTATTTATCAGGAACAACTTGATCCGTATTTTGTCGTCTATTATTTGATAGAAGTAACCTTCATTAAATTAAATGATTTTAAAACTATTTGAAAGAAAGAAAAAAGTATTTGCTGAAGTAGATACTAGCAAAAAATTCAAATTATAATATATTTTTTTCTTATTATTTAATGATAAGTTACGACATTTAATTGTTCAAGTAACAGTACAAGTTCTTTCAAAAAGATAAAAAATAAAGTTAAAATATTACAGTCATGCATTTTATAGGAAAATTTTTGAGACTAAGGCATGACAATTTTTTCCCCTTCTGGCGACGGGGCATATTGCTTCTCTATTCATTGGGACTCCAAGGCGTGGGGGCGACGACCACCTGCGGAGCTGCAGCCACTGAATGGATGTTATTGCTCCTATCAGAGAGAGTATGGGAGGCGGTCGTATTGACTTTGCTGAGAGTGAAAGAGCTTATTTCATATTCTATACATACAGAACACTAAAAAAAGTCGGATCATTATGAAATTTGGGACCAACATTTATTGCACGAAAGAAATTTGGATTTTATTTAGAATTTAATTTGAAGTTTTATTCTCAGCCTTTTATCTTAAGGGAGTTCTTAGCAATCAAATACTTTTCTTTCCAAAGAAGGATCGAAAAAATTGCTTCATACACGTGAAGGTAGGGGGGCTCCTTACATTAGAAAGGAAAAAATTTATTTCCAGAAAATATGTTGTTTTCATATTTATACACCGCAAGCGTTGTTAGTTATAACGAATTATTTTACGTGTTTTATGTATCTACTTATTGATTTGTTTATCATGAGTATAGATGTAGAATTTCGTTAGTGCTAAGGTAATATACGCAATGATTATTCATAACATATTTCAATTTTTAATGAAAGTTTAAGAATTTTCTTTCTTTTGATATTCTTGTGCCTTAATTTCGTTATCGTAATGTTTTCATCGTATTACACATCTACGATTTTTACTTGGGCCTTCAGATATTTTATAAAAAATTGTTTTCTGTAATTTAATACACTAATAAAAGTGTGCTTAAAATATTTTTATTGTATTCTACTTTTTAGGCCTTAATATATTTCATAATTTAATATTACGAATTCATTATCTTTGCGAATAATAAAAGCGAACGTGTGTGTGTTAGCTCTCTAGGGAGAGGGGGTTCTCTCCATTGGGTCTAGAAATATTAGATATGGCACAAATATAGGGCAGAGTGTACTCCTGACCGATTTTCGGAATTAATTCTTTTACGGTTTCATTTGTAAGCTAACTATTCTGTTACGAGAACTGATCTTAACTTGACTTTGTTTTGCATTTCTTACATATTTTTAAATAACTTAAATTTTTAATTTTAACATTTTTTTATATTCTTCTTTAAAAAAACTTTACACTGTGATCAATGGTACCACACAGTGTTGTACTTCTGATCGGTAGGAGGCATGTTGTACCTTTGACTTGGGTATAAATGAAGCCAAATAATAAATGAGAAAATGACTTTTAATCACATCAAACAACGAGGAAGTTATTTTTGAGAAAATTCAAGTTTTTATACATAAGAACAAGTTATTTACAAGATTACATAGGTTTTAAAAAGTTAATTTCCTTTAAAATACATTCTATAGCTTGTTGTTTAATGAACATCTGTATTCAGTTTTGTGGTTTGAAAAATCTACCTCAGACTGCCGGCAGTCTTTAAGTCTAGAAGATCTTCCTGTGACAGTTGCCTTTAGAAGCTCAGCACGACATTTTGAACTCCTACGTGATAGATGTTATAACCTTTCATAATGAGCTTTGAACCTTTAAGTAATTTTTCTTCAGAAACTGGACTTTCAGATTATCATCTTCTGCAGCAATAATTTTAGCAGTGAAATATTTGGATGTAGTTTCGTTGTATATGTTTATTAGAACAAAATCTCCTTCCTCTATGTGGTCCGTGTAAACCAAACTCCTTAAAGATTGCGCATTTTGCATGAAAAATAAGAAAGTGAAAGTGAAAAAAAAAAATCATTTTCAATTACAGCCGCTTTGACATGCGCAAAAGTATATGCATCCAATATTTTCACAAGGAATTATGACACGCAGATAAATAGATTAATTTAAAATGGATGCAGTATTTTCATTCGACATGAATGGCAACGTGCAGCTAAAGCGAAGATAAAATCGTGTCAATTCGCAAACTGAGGTGAACATCATGGAGATTACAATTGTGAACATTGTACTTGGGTTACTTTTCTGTTATGCTTTCACCAATTGGCGCCTTTTTTTCTTGGCAAATTTTCTTGGAGAACTCAAACACTTTAGCTCTGATAATTTTTGAGAGTTTTATTTAAATTCATACATATTTAAAAGCAATTAATTACTAATCGGTTATTCAAGCAGATTTCAGTGTCAACTACATTTCTCTAGAATTATGCTCAGTCCAAAGAAATTTTCTTTGTGCAGGAACCAAGAAATACACATTTTTCTATACCCCATTTGCTTCGCAATAGGCATATTCCATTAATGGACTTCCTCGTGTAATCGCACATGGCTAATAAACGAGTGAAAATGTAATTTATTGTTCTAAACATAGAGTATAAATTGTCATTAAGTTATTCATCGTTGCCATGCGATGTAATTTGTCGTTAAGATTAGTTTCATCATTGACATAACCGTTCTGAATTGCACACGAACCTTCCGATACGCATACATAATTATCTTTCCTAAAAGAACATTTTTCACTGTTCATTACTTCTCTTTTGTGAGAATCAATTAAACTAGCTACATTGTTACACAGTTTTGGATTGCGAAGTAATTAGTTATAGGTGGCATTAACTACTAGGAAAATGTCAAGGTCAGTATTAACATGTTATATGATTACTTAGTTTGACATTATATCTAATCTTCGCCCAAGAATCCCGATTGTTTTGTTAACTAATTTCATCTGATCGGATTTCTTTTCCAGAAATTCAAAACAACATTATGTAAGATATTTAATTGTCATAAGAAGCAAGAGATAAATGTTATTATGATTTTTTTCATTGGAAACTTGTATGTGCGTTAATTTTAAGTTAATAATTTATAGTTTTAATCAATAATTTTAAGTTAATAATTTATAGTTTTAATCAATAATTTTAAGTTAATAATTTATAGTTTTAATCAATAATTTTAAGGTAATAATTCATAGTTTTAATCAATCATTTTAAGCTAATAATTTGTAGTTTTAATCAATAATTTTAAGTTCATATTTTATAGGAAACATTAATTAAATAAATATATGAATTTTGTTCAGGAAATTAGTAAGTGCATCTTACACTCTGTATTCAGGCAATCATTAAAAGAAATCTGCGGAAGTAGAGCGGTATCTTTCCAGCTTCCACAGATTTATTCAAAAAACCGAATTTTATTTTAAAAAAACAGAATTATCTCTGATGAAGTATAAATACGATTTAACCTCAAAAAATATTACAACCTTTACACTGAAATTGCATTTCATATGATACATCCTTTTAAAGTTGGGATTTTATGGTATAGATTTTAATTTTAATCATTAGGATTTTTTCTTAGCAGAATTATCTTAACTATATATTGTATTCAGTCTAAGATGTAATACCTAAAGGATTTGAAATTTTAAACAAGGTTTTGATATCTATTAATAATAAGATACTAATTATTACTAATAATAAAGGAGAATTTGCGCGTGTGTGTGTTGGCCCTCTAAATGGTAGACCGCTGGACCTAGAGCTACGAAATTTGCACAAATATACTTTGGAGGGTAGGAATGTGCACCTCGGGTGCCTTTTTTGAAATTTTAATTATAATTTTAATTAATTAAAAATTAAGCGAATTTTTTTAAGGTTTTTCCTTGATAACTTCCGGTAAAACTATAACACAAAAACGATTTTTACACCATTTGAAAGTACAAAAAATTGCCTTTTCAATGGTATCAACTAAGTTGCCGTACAATTTTTTCTCTAACTTAAATAAATTTTAAAAAAATATTTTTTGTCATGACTTACAACAATACTTTTCATTGTTGCTGTGGAAAGTAATTGATGTTGTAGATGGCGCTCCTGCTGTACCGAGTAACGTCAGTGATGATTCTGTATATATTTGGACACTTCCCAGCACAAAAAGCTTCGTCATTCTTGCTTGGTTGCTCGCTCGCACCTTTTTACGCCAGTAGTTTCGCCACGGATCTCACCTCAGCCTTCAGCGGATTCAGTAATTGAGCTTATCTGTAACTGGCATGTATGCCGAGTGAATATTGGTTTTAGTGTGTTGTAAATAAAAGGCATGTTTGTTACTTTCGAGGCTCCATCATCTTCTTTGAGATAGTATCTGTCCTCACCTTCCGCGACAGTTGCAACGCAATTCATAACGCTTTCATTGTTTAAACAAATATTTAATTGCGTGTTTCTCTTTCATTGTTGAAAGCTGAGGTAATATTCTAATACATTTTGCTTTCATATTTTATTTCATCAAAATTTTTATGGAATATGCAAACTAAGCTCTCTGACATATCACGTGTATTAAAAAATATATCCAGTAAGCTGAATGATTACGGTTGCTATTTTTTCATTCTTTTTTCAGCATGTTTTAATCCAGCTAACATGCCGCTGGCTATAAAATATGCCGCGCCATTTTAATGTTGAAATAAAATGCATATTTTGCGAGAGGAATAAGAAAGTGAAGATGGCGCCGACAACATACAATTAGATGTTACGTGATATGGTCCATTAGAGACATTTACGTGGGAAATGAACAGAACAGGTGGAAGGCCACTTAAAGAACATGGGTTAAATATCTACCACAATCTGAAGTTTAAAATTACTTTATTAAGGGAACTATGATTATAAAATTATACAAAATTCAATTGAAATCATATTACCGGCGAAAAAGCTGGTCACCGAAGACGGCTAGTCAATAATAATAATAATAATAATAAAGTAGCTATACGTGTATGTCTATAGCACTCTACAGTAAAGGTCGCTGAATATAGGTATTCTTTAAATAATGAAAAGTTTAATAATGAAAAAGTGTTTTGAATTTTAATTTATAAAGAATCAAGCAAAAGCTTGAAATTTTTGCAACTTTTTGTTTTTCTCTATAATTTCTAAAATAATTATCACACTAAAACAATTTTATGCCATCGCAAAACTCAACAACAAAATAGGACAAAAAATCATAATGTAAATTTTATTGCAATACAGTTTTCCCCTAATTGCAAAAAAATTAATATATTTGTAATTAAAGATATTTCTTAAGGTTAAAGCGAAACAGCAATGAATTGTTTCATTTTTTATCATACATTTTTCTGTTTTTACACCTGCTAAGATAATCTTAATTTAATTTCGATAATAATTAAAAATCACACTTTCAATTTCCCTTTCCTGAAGCAGCATTCAAATGAAATTTTTCTGCTTTTCTTGGTGTTGTACATTTTTAGCATTCTTTCACTATCATCAAGAGAGATTGCGGGAAGAAGGATTCTCCATTTCTAAAATCCGTCATAATTGCAAATAATTCAGAATATTAGTTTGATACACATTCATACTTTCATACCCGTATTTTCAAACAATTTCATTAAGGAAGAAATTTTTTTTGATTTATGAAAATCTATATATTAAAATAACTGGAGAAAACAAAGGACTAATCCCTCAGCCCCAAACACTGGACCGATTTTGACAATTTTTATTTTATATGAAAGTTTATGAACCTTAGATATGTCATCAATGGTCGTTTGCCCCCTATTGCCCTCCAATTAAAAGATATATCTCGAAATACAACTTTGATAGAGTTCCTCAGCCTCTTCAATCGCCAACTCGCCAATTTATTTCGCCAAGTTGAAGACATAGCCACACAGGCTGTTAATATTACGGACGAACAACTGGTCGCCGAATACGGCTAGTCTATTTTATGCTTCACTACATCGCTTCAGAAAGTTGATTTCCTTTTCGAGTTCTCAGCATTTAAAAAAAAATAATTGTTAAGTTCATCTTCTTTAAAGGGAAGGGTAAGTTTTGAGAACTGCTACGCTTATACTTTTCTTTGCTATCTATCTAATGTTCAGAATGATCAGTAAGTAATCTCTTGATTTTGCAGGTATCGTGACTACTATCCCAACGTAAACAAAGCTTTAACCATACTCCGATCAGCATGAATTAATACACACCAACACAAATACAATTTGAAATAGAAACTCTAGAAAACATTTTTAATTTTAAAACATTTTTATATAAGTAGCCAGATGATACATAATAATAAAATATTTTAAACATAAAACATAGCAAATCAATAAAACAAATAATTTTAAAAGAAATTGCTTAAATTTTCTCAGCTATTTATAATATCAAAATCATTTCGAATATTAACAATAAGTCATAGGGTATCCGGTCTCCATGAAAAAAATTTATTATAATTAACTCGACAACAAAATGCGATGTTGAACATCTGAAACATATGTCGAATAAAATGCAACGTCTGAACGTAAAAAATCAAACAAACCCATTGCTGTTTTTTCTTACCAAAAATAACCTTATTTAAAAATATTCGATGCCAAAATATCGTAGGTGCAAATCCAAAATGGTTTCTGCACTCGTAATGCTAAGGTGACCAACCGTCCTCCTTTTGTAAGTTCTGTCCTTTCTCGAAAAGTGCACAATAAATTATACTACAAATGTTTTTACTATGTTTATACTACAAATGTTTTACATTTATCCTATTATAGTGTATTCTGTATTATTTGTTGCAATGAATTAAATGTTTCTTTTATTTATGATATTGATTATTTTTATGATAATTTATTTGTGCTCCTTTTGTTGGAGCTAATGTTCGAGCTAAAATTGCTCATCTTAGTAATGCGGCAAACGTAAGCCTTGAACCTAATTTAGATGTCATGAAAACGAAATTCCATAGACACAGGATAATACAGTGGAACAAGGCTAATTCGAACTTTACAATTCGAATTCGTCGATAACTCAAACTTCTCTCTAGTCCTTTGAATTTCCTATTAACATAATGTAAAAATATCGTCTGTAATTCGAATTTACTTTAGCCAATTCGAAATCAAGAGTAACTATTGTATTTATTTCTGATTTATTTTTGTTACCGTCTTCCGTACTTTGTGCCCTCAGTGATCATTAGTGAAAAACTGTTTCAACCTTTATTCATTCGAATATTTTAAAGCTGTACAATGTATTAAATAGAAACAATTATATAAAAAAAACCTTTGAACACGATATATGTGAATTGTGCCGTTTATTTTGTAGTTTTATTGCACGTACCTTTTTGAAAATGACACTCGCCGTAGGATTTTATGCTTTGATGAATTGCCTTCAGACATCGCGTAAGGCCTGTATAAATTTTAAACCTTGCTATCTATTTAGGTATTCGTTAAAACACTCAACTACATAACGATTCCAGAAGTATATTACACTTTATTAATTAAATAAATTCGTTTAGTTTATTATTTAAAATGCTCCTCACGCGACATAAAATGAAGTAAAAGTGATAAAGCTAAACAGAACTAAGCGCTAGTCGCTGGGAAAATTATATTCTAATTTGCGTAGGCAAATAGCGTTTCGAAATAATAAAAAAGGTTTCTGGTAGATATAATAAACATTTATATCATAAGTTTCAGGAAAATAAGCATAAGTTTGTAGAATCATTCCCTGAAATCGATAAATAATAAAGACACCGTTGTTGAGGTAATCGCAGGTAATCGGTTTCTGATAAAATTTCATCACTAAAATTAGTTTCTTAGCTCAGGCGGCAAATACTTTTCAGAATGAATTGCGAGTTTAAGCCTTGAAGATCAATTGTTATTCACAGACGGGGAGGGGGCTTCATGGTTTTCTTGCACATGGTTAGAATAAAAGTTACTTGTATTTAAAACAACTTATAAGAGCTAAAATAACTAAAAATTCATTCAGTTATCTGCCATCGTAAATACCATTGGTGTAAAAACATTAAAAGTAAAATCAAATGAAGGATGAGAAAAATCTGTAAAATAGTACTGTTATCTGGGTTTGTGCTTTTGTTTGGTATGAGGATGTGGGAGTACCCATCTTTCATACCGGTAATAATTTCGTTTTAAGATAAGTAGTCGAGCATGTTGTTGAACTTCGTGAGATTTCAGGTAGATAGTCAAGGCATTTCATTGCCGTTATATTCAAAAATGTTGTACCTCTCTACTGCATTTAAAGCGCTCATTCCAGTGTCAGCGACAGATTCAGAAGACTGTAAAAAAAAACTTTAGTTTAGGCTTTTTCCCCCGAAAGAAGTACGTCGGTGTTTCTGACATGTATATTTCGGTTAATTACCTCTTTCGCTTTTATTCAGTTAGATTAGCTGGCTAAAATGGTACATTCTGCTTTGAAGATACAGGAAAAGAAGGAAGAGATAGATTATTTTGGTCTAGGACCAATTTATAGTTCTTTTTTGATTCAGTTAAATTAATAAGCTGAAATGGTACATTCTACTTTGAGGATATAGGAATTGCAAGCATATGGAGAGGCAGAATAGGAGGATTGAAAAAGAAAAGAAGGAAGAAAGGATATTTCGGCCGCGGACCAATTTACGATTCCTCTAATAACGAGCTGCGACATTTACAGCCCGGATAGGGGATTAGAAACACCATTTTGCCTATATGTATATGATAAATTCAATTTTTCACATACATATAGGGATATATATCACCTTTAAAATTAATTCATTAAATTTTTAAAAATACGGCCTTTTCTACTTCAACTAAAGCAC
This sequence comes from Araneus ventricosus, assembly GCA_013235015.1. NCBI lineage: Eukaryota > Metazoa > Arthropoda > Arachnida > Araneae > Araneidae > Araneus > Araneus ventricosus. The sequence continues at coordinate 272,679 of BGPR01001021.1, read as the reverse complement.
TTCTTCATTAACTTAACGAATCGCGTGGGTTTTCACTTCTCGAAACACCCAAAAAGCTGCTGAATTAGCAAAAACCTGGGATTCTTTGGTTCCGAATATATAAAACCTGTGAGAGCTAGTTCAACTTCCTCTTTTCACGATTTCCCGTTCGCCGATGAACGCGCCACCGCGTGTATGGCTGGTCATTCACGACCGCTCTGCGCCAAAATCGATTCGTCAGAGTGAACCGGTAAGATCATGCGATGAACCGGTCAGATTTGGAGTGGCGTGGAGAAGAAGGCTGGATATCCAACCTGTTCCTCCATTTGGACTGCCGGACCATTAATGCGGCGGGAGTAAGTACGTGTTTGTGTTTATTGGGAGGGGGGAGACTGGTGGTGGGCGGTTCATCGAGAAAATCGGAAAACGCGAGGGGGGTGAGCGGGAATCGGAGTGACTGGTAGTGTATGGATGAATCTGCATGGTGTGGAGCGGTCGTGAACTGACTTACCTAAATGGATGGGCTAAAAATGGAATGGCATAGAACAGTCACAAATGACTGGCTTAATAATTCGGAATGGTCATGAATTGGTAGCTATTGAAATCTTATCCAAAATATCAAAAACTACTGATTAAAAACTACTAAAATACTAAAAACTACCTGCTACCATTTAAAGACCTTGCAAAGATTAGAATAAAAGAATTTTGTATTATTATTTGGGCTGCACTTTCTCCAAATTTCTCCACATTTATAGTATTACTCGCTTCATTTTATGTATGCGTCCATTTTTCATGTGCATTAGGCAATTTTGCGCGAAGTTTGAATTTGCATCCGTGAGACTCGTGTTTTTAGAGATAAACTGCTTTTATATTGTTAAGTACAGAAATTGGTTTTCGTAGCAGATTGCAACTGCATACAATAAGTAGTAAATTGTTCTGAAGTAAATATTTTTTTGCTTGAGGTCTTCGAATTCCACGGCAGGATAATCTGAAAAATGTTGCGAAAGAAGGGAAATAAAAAAGTCTTTGAAGCGGAGGAAGAGGCCAAAGGATGACTCGCTACAGAAATAATGTTAACATTTCTCGACGAAAATTAAAGTTTAATAAATTAAAAATAAGTTTTATACACACATAGACATTTTTTTATCAGCACTAAATTATTTTATAACATTTAAGTTGCTTCACGCAAGGATATGACTCGATGTTATCTGCACACCTCAAGAGGTATTTCTTAATTAATGAATCAAAGTCGGAACTGTCATTATCTAAGATGAGACACACCGTCCCAGATTCCTTTCCTACGGAAGTTATCTTATCCTAAATTGAAGGAGCATCAGATATCGTTGTTGCGTTTGCTGTCAAGTAATTATAGATTACAAATCTCATTTCGAGTTGCGGCATTTTTCTAGTCGTGGATATTTGTTTTCATAAAAAAAATGTCATTGTTTTGGAAATGAGATTAGTGGTGTACACGATGGCAAAAAAATCGTCGTTACTATCAACACACGATGAATGTGTTTACTTTCGGAAATCTTTCACTGCTCTTTTTTCTAATTAATAAAATTCGGAATCTTAAAATTTAAATCAATATTAGACTAAAGTTATAAAATAAAACCGATTGTATGTTGTTTTCAAAATTAAGTAAAAATATCGCCTTATAAATTACATGATAAGGCGATATCCATCCCCTGCAATCGCGATCAATCTTCAATGTGTGGGCGAATCCCCCTCCGCTCCGAAATCATGAAGATATGCGATTTGGTATTCAAGACCTCAATATCTCGGAGAGGCAAAATACAAAGCATATAAAATTATATAAAGTATTCAAGAATATTACATTTTAACGGACAGTAATTATATACTAAAAATTACAACAAAACTCTTGCTTTTGGGTTCTGCTTTAGTCAAACGCGCTCCAACTGTGATCAGATATAATACTTTTCAAATAGAAAACGCAATTCAGTAAGATATACTTCGTGAAAATGTTTGAACATCGGTTAATAGATGGATAACTTACAGAGCTGAACTGACTTGTTAAAATAAAACGACGATATAACTTAAGGTGATGCCTCAATTTCCACGCTTACGTGAGGGAGTTTGACACAACTTTAAATATAATGCAAGCCATTCTCACACACACGGCGAAAATAAGTTGCGGTTTTGACCTCAAACGAATGATCTTCTGAATTCGAAGTCGAAATTCTGTCACAGACTACCGGGACTTCGAAAATTTGCGAAAACATTTCGATGGTTTTGACTGTCCATACCTTAAAGTGGAGTTTTTTTTAAAAAAAAATAACGGGTGTAGACAATATGGTAATCAACTTCGTATACAAAATATACGTACCGAAATTCCTTCTGGTACATAACTATCTGAATTTGTTCCAGCCAGTAGTCAGTTTTTATGTACTTTATATTTCTTGTCACTGAATTTGGATAAAACAAATTTTTCGCATCTAAACCAAGAGACAAGTTTAGCTGTCCCTAAACAACTGTCACTGGCGCTCGTTTTATCGAGCAACGCTATTTGAGATCCGATAAAGACGCAGGCATGTAGTTTATCTCATCACATTCTTTAGCTCACGTCATTAGTAGTCCTCACCCATTAGTAATCCTCATCAATTGAATGTGGAAGAAGTCGAAGAGCAAAATAGAAAAAATAATAATAAATAAATAAGGACCCTAAAGACGTCAAATGTTGCTTCAAAAAGTACAAAAACTAAGGTTACGTTGTTTTTTACCATTTGTGAGGAAACAAAAGCAGAAGAATTGATATAGTGCATAAAATGCCATACTTCGTTTCATGCATTGTGTATATTCTTTAGTTCACTTCATAGCGGGCGCCAAGAGTATTTAGAAAGAGGTAAAGAACAGAAGCAGGGCCTAATTTACACATTTTTGGTCACCGCCCTCCTCCCCACCTCATGAAGTTGTTTTGGAATTTTCAATTAAATACGCAAGAGATGCAAACAAAATATTAAAAACGAATATAATGGACATAAAATGCAAATTATTTACGTCAAATCTAATTTGACATCATAACATTTTACTGAAATCTTTTGCTTTTAGTGCCAAACAGCACATCGCATTAAATAATATTGCATGAACTGAACGATCCATAATTTGTGCATGTTTCCTTTTGTAATGAAAAAATCAGCCCTCTCATATAATTTGGCGAACAGAATTGTCAGTTGCTCTGATGTTTTTACGACTTTCGGGCTTACTTGAGTAAACTGAACTGTATATAAGAATAGTAACTATATTTTATGTACCAACTATCAGTAAATGTTTAGAAGGCGAGCAATAAGAGTATGTTCTCTTGAATTCATAATTGATAGGTAAAATCTGGAATTTTCCTTAACGTGCGGTTCACACGGAGTGTGTAAGATATATTCCAAAGCCTTTTGCCTATGACTAAGCAAGACAGAGAAAGCTATAGAAATGGGAACGTTAATGCACCGTTCACTTTATTTAATGTATGCGGATTCAAATTATTTATATGACTTATTCAAAAATCATAACGAACCTATTGTAATATTTATTTCTCCAGTTATCCCCATTAGTAGTCCTCATAAATTGGATGTGGAAGAAGTGAAAGCAAAATAATAATAATAAATAAATAAATAAACAAGGACACTAAAGACGTCAAATGTTATTCTAAAAGTACTAAAACCAAGGTTACGTTGTTTTGTATCATTTGTGAGGAAACAAATGGAGAAGAACTGATATAGTGCATAAAATGTCATAATTGGGTTCATGCATTGTGTACTGGTGTAAATTCGAGAATCAAAAATATTTTAGCTTTAATTGTGCTTAAATAAATTGGTGGTCCAATCTGGGAAACCGGTTCCCTAGACTGAACCGATGACAGAATTTTTTAAGCTGTTTTTTCTCCTATTATAAAGTATATTTCATAAGAAACTAGTTATATTGTTTTGAAGACGAATAAACAACAAAAAAAATAAACTACTTGTTTTTCATTAAAGTTATTTTGCTATTTAGTCCTGTCATTAGGTAGTTTTTTAAAACAAATTCTGGTGGAGTTGTAATTTTTTGCTCCTTTAAGTTTTTTGGGGTACTGTTTAGGAATCTGAGGTTTTCCTTCAAAATTTTTTGTTGGAATTTAATTAAAAACATGAAAAAATGGAAAACATGGAAAAATGAAGCTGCTTCAGTTGAAGGAAACAAAGCCATGTTGATACTCTTGTTAAATGAAAATTTCATGTAGGATTTGTAGCAAACATTATTCAAGGATGGTGTATTCGAGGTGGATGTTGGGTAGCCATACAATGGCGCAAGGAAAAGGTTCCCTGCATCATAACAGTTTCAGGGGTCACATCTGGGTTTTAAAAAATTTCAATTACTTTGAGGAGATCAGAATTGTTTTTCAAACTCTGTACAAACTTCATTTTACCATAATTAAATAGAGCTGATGTGGTGTCACATCAAGTCATGGCATGTATGAATAAAATATTGTCGGTTATTGTTTTTTCTAAAGCAGTGTGAGGAGGAAATATCTTTCGAGCGATTTTTCCTTTTCCTGGTTTTAGGAAATATACGTTTGTCAAAGGTGCAGATGCTTCTTAAAATGACGAAAAGGTCGATATCTTCTCCTATTACAACCACAGACGGATGTGTTGGGACCAAGGCTAGAACTGAGTTCACTATTAAACAATCAGCATCTTCATCTGCTTCTTTGTATGTCATGTTTACTGAGGAGAATTTGTTCATCAGGATGGAGATAAGTCGATCCTTGTTCTTCGAATTGGCTAGGAATTTTTCTCGGGGAAACAGGTGGTACCATCGTTTCATCAAACATTACTTCGAAAGACATTTGTTTCCGTGATCTTTTGGCTCGTTCTGCACATTTAGTACCTCTTACTGTTTCATTTTCAGGATACCCATCGAAAATTACTAGAGCAGTTGATTTGTACTTTATACGAACATACGCTACATAATTATCACAAATTGACGAAAAAGTCAATACATACACATAGGTGTAGCAAGTATCTTCCATCAATAATATACACACTGCCTTCAGTATTAAAATCCTCTGTACATGGCTCGAAAGCTTTGCACAAAGAGGATGTCTTGCCTTTTCGCATTCCACCTTCATCAAACAGAGATAATGAAATGGGGCATTGTTCATATGTAAACCGTTTGATTTTAAAAGAGGACATCTACACCCTTGGCCAAAATTACTTTTTTTTTTGCGTTTTTGATTCGATGAAGGTAGTTGCATCGTTAAGTGTAAAACCTGAAATTCTGCCATTCACAGAGTCACGTTGTAGTAAAGCAACAAAGTTTCCGTATGATGTTAAAAGGGGACTTCTGCACAGAAGACCCCTTTCAAAATCAATTTTTCTGTCCATCGCTAGATTGCCAGCATACATATTACAAGAAAAAATGCTTGAGCGACGACTTTTATGGAGAAACATGGAAAAAGAACTAAAACTGACATTTAAAATTTCTGAAAATTAATTAATTCTTTTCTTCATTTAAAGCATAACATCTCAAACTCCCAAGTGCTACTTGCAAAGATATTAATGGGATTAGGGAATATGAATATCGTTTCAGAAACCTAAAAATAAATTTATGATTGCCCACTGAACCTATGACGACCAAGAGAACGGTTATGACTAGCAAAATGTGTGATATCGGAAAAACTATAAAATACATTCCAGAAGAACACCGCCCCTTTTCGCAAGAGATCTAAACATACCCAGAAGATCTTCGAGTGACTCTCAACATGACTAAAATTCATTTGCACCACATTTTTTATTATTTATTTTTAGTTTTTAAATGTGAATTTTGCAAAAAAACGTAAAAAAATTAATTAAATTTACTTATAAATAAACATAATTTGAATTTTATTTAATATTTCTGGTTTTATAATAAGTTTCCCATAATTTTTTAAAAATCTAAATTTTAACTAAAAAATAGTATTTTTTCAAATTTGAATTTATTTGGAAATAAATACGTTTTAAATTTCATTGATATTCCAGGTTTTATAATCATTTTTACGTGACTTTTTTGTTTTAAATCTGAATTTTACTTAAAAAAGAATAGCTTGAAAATTTTATTGGATTCTTTCAAATTTAAGTTTGCATTCAAATTAATTTTGAATTTTATTTGAGTTTCCGTGATAACCCTGGCTTTTAACTTTTTTGCCCTGGGATTTGTTTTCACTTATGAATCTGAATTTTACTTAAAAACGAATAACTTTTAAATTTTATTTTATGTTTTTAAACTTAAATTTTCTCATAAATAAATAAATTTTGAATTTTAGTTAAGTTTTATTGATATTCCAGGTTTTCTAATCATTTATTCCCTGAAATTCTGAAATGTACATACTATTTGATGTTAAAAGAGGACTTCTGCAAAATTTAAATTTGGATTTTTTCAAAAATTAATAATTGTGTTATTTTTTGGTTGTCGTCAATAGGTTCATTTTTTACTGTGAAACATATTAAAATATCTTGGATCCTAATTTCGATGTTGTTTAGAGCCCATTCGTTTTGCTTTTTCTTCTGTAAAATTTTAAAAATGTCAGAAGTACCCTTTTAAAATCAATCGATTCACGTTAAGAAATCCTCTAGTTCTTCATCCGATTGCTTTGTAATGCTAATTCGCTGGCAAAGCATTGTAGGGTTGACAGAAACACTTTCATCATGCACCTTGATGGCATTACTCATTAGAGCTGGTGGTTGCACTCTGTCGTTTCTTTTGAATTTCATAGTATGAAAATTCCTTCCTTCATTTCTTTTGATACCTAGAATACCTTTCTCTTTGGTCATGTGAGTCTCCAAAAACACCAGTGCTTATTGAAATCAAGTTGGAATTTTCTGGGAAAGGATTATAGTTCTTTAACCACACCCAACATTCTCCTGCAATAATCATCATTATCTCGCTGAACTCTTGAGTCACTGATTCCCAAATGAGTTTAGAGCTGGTCAAATCAACACCACAGAATTTTTCAAATCCATCACAAATATGTTGGAGCGTTGTCATTCCCTGAGTCCACATAGCCAGTACACTATCACTGACACCACGACCATGAGTGAGGCCTCCAAATGTTTTCATGTTTTTCATTAATGACTGATCAATAAATCATAGCATTCACACCATGTACCAGACGACAACTTGAATGTCCGCCGAATTAGTCCAGACAACGAAGGAAAAATAGAAAAAGAAAATGGTGCAGTTTTGAAATTTGGCACAGTTGTTGGGGGTAGTGTCCTAAACGATATACTAAAAGTCCCCTTCGGTGGGGAGTACAGAGGGGTTTAAAGGGGAGAATTTTCAGTTTTTTTAAATATCTCGAAGCCTATAGGTTCTATCGAAAAACACTCCATGACAAAATTAAACTGCATAAAATTTTCTACAAAAAAAGTCCTACATTGTTTTTGTAGTATCAATAGTTTAGAAGATACAAGGGGATTTAAAAGTTAATATTTCTAAAATTCCTTATTGTAAAGGTGAAATCGATTAAAAGTGCTGAATTAAGAACCCTCATAAAAACCTCTTGACAATATAATAATTATACAATAATAGTATTGTATGTGTTGGAGTGCGTGTGTGTGTGTGTGTGACAAACCCATTTGATGAACAATTATGCTCCTTTCCGTCCTCACATCCGTTCATATTCACAAGTTTCCTTCTACTCGTAGTCCAGTCAACGAATTGTAAATTTAAAAAATGGTGTAGTTTTGAAATTCAGCACAGTTGTTGTGGAGAGTGCCCTAAACGACATACTAAAAGTCCCCGCTGGTGGAGGGTGTGCAGGGGGTTGAAAGGTGGGATTTCTCAGTTTTTCTTAAATATCCTGAAATCTATGGATCCTAGCGAAAAAAAACTCAGTTATAAAATTAAACTACACTACATTTCTTACCAAACTAGTCCTAAATTTTTTGTAGCATGAAATTTTAGAAGGTACAGGGGGATTTAAAAGTGAATATTTCTAAAATTCCTTATTGTAATGGTAAAATCAATTAAAAGTGCTGAAGCAACAACCCTTAGAAAGACCTCATGCCTATACAATAATTATACAAAGGGTAGTATTGTATATGACGAGAGTAATGGCGGTATCAGGGCGGGTGGGGGCGACAAACCTATTTGATGAACAGTTGTGTTCCATTCCTCCCCTCACGTCCGTTCCCCACCACAAGATTCCTTCTACTCAGTCTTTTAGTTCTGTTAACGTTCCAAATGAGTGCATTTAGACAATATAATCTAAATCTACATATCTATGCTGAGTTTAATTTAAAAGCTCGCACCCAGTCTGCCACAGTTCGACAGAAACATTTTTGCCGTTGAAAAAATAAGGCCAGGCATGTTCAATTACTAACACAGAAAATGGCTGTTAAAGGAATTGAAACGAGAGTCGCTACAGGGGATGCTGATACTTATATTGTGAGATATGGGTTAGAGAAAGTAACTTCTCATCCCAAGGGAAAGATGTAGACCTAGTCATGTTACTGATTGCTTTGGCACCACCAGAATTTATTTTATGAAGCCTGGCAAGGGAAAAGTCGAAGCTAAATTTTTTTTACAAGAAAGCTTCAAAAAGAATTTTTTTTTTACCCAAACCATCCTCCTTCTCCATGCATTCAGTAGCTGCGAAATATCACCAGCTATTTATAGAAAAAGCAAAGCAATATAGTTACATTGTTCAAAAATCAACTGAGCCAAATAAAAACATTTCTGACATCTTTTATAACCCCTCATCAACACCAGATGCTATCTTACAATCCGGTGAGAAGATGTTTCTAATACAAAGCAACTGCTAATGAACATAATTTGAACAACCGTAGATATGCAGCATCTTTCAAATTATCATCCAAGGTCAAAGCTGATTTTTCCTCATTTCCTCCAACCAAAGGAGCGGCGGAGCAACACACTTTTAGCAATGTGGTTCTGTTTTGGTACCTTTAATGGTACGAGTACTAAAGGTGCAACTCTAGAAGAATGAGAGTTCGGACTTCATCAAATACTAGAAAAACATAGTGAAATAATGAATTTAATTACGAGCAAGTGTAAAAATGGGTTATGCATATATATATTATATGTAAATATTATGTTATAGAAAGATATAATATATTATAGATATATTGTAATAAATAGCCGCCATTTTGAAATAAAAACTTTCTTTCATAAAAATATAACTAACATTTTCAACCACTTATTGTAATTATGTACTTTTTCAAGCAGCTATAAGATTCTAAACTATTCATCCTATGAACAATGTGAAGGACTATTTTAGTAGGAAATGTAATGTAGTTTAATTTTTTACCTAAGTGTTTTTCGCTGTGAACCATAGTTTTCGAGATATTTAAGAAAAACTGAAAAATTCCCTCCTTTCAACACCCCGTACCCCCTGTGCACCCTCCACCAGCGGGGACTTTTAGTATGTCGTTTAGGGCACACTCCCCAACAACTGGGCGAATTTTAAAACTGCACCATTTTTTAAATTTACAATTTGTTGACTGGACTACGAGTAGAAGGCAACTTGTGAAGGGGAACGGATGTGAGGGGAGGAAGGAAGCATAAATGTCATCAAATGGGTTTGTACCCGCTCCGACACATACAATACCACCCTTGTATAGTTATTATATAGGCAAGAGGTTTTCATGAGTATTGTTGATTTAGCACTTCTGATCGATTTTACCATTACAATAAGGAATTTTAGAAATATTAACTTTCAAATCCCCCTGATCATCTAAACTATTGATGCCACAAAAACAGAATAGGACTTGTTTTGTAGGAAATTTTATGCAATTTAATTTTGCAATTGAGTGTTTTCCGATAGAACCCATAGTTTTTGAGATATTTAAGAACAACTGAAAACGCCCCTTTTAACCCCCCGTAGCCCGCGCACCCCCCACAGGCGGGGACTTTTAGTATGTCGTTTAGGACAGCCACTGAATGCATGGAGAAAGAGAATGGTTTGGGTAAAAGAAAGTTCTTTTTGTAGATTTCATGTAGAAAATAATTTAGCTTCGACTTTTCCCTTGCCAGGCTTCATAAAATAAATGCTACTTTCTGGTGGTGCCAAAGCAATCAGTAACACGACTAGGTCTACGTCTTAAGGGATGAGAAATTGCTTTCTCTAACCCACATCTCACAATATACGTATCAGCATTCCCTGCTACTCTCGTTTCAATTGCTTTAGCATCCATTTTCTGTGTTAGTAATTGAACAAGCCTGATCTCATTCCTTCCATTGGCAAGAAAATGTTCGTTCCTATTGATCTGTGACAGACTGGTTGCGAGCTTTTAAGTTAAACTCAGCATTGATATGTACACTGAAGAGCCAGAAAAGCTGGTACAGGCGTGCATATGCAAATAACGAGATATACAACCAATAATCGTAACCCGATGCGGTCGGCAACGCCTATATAAGACAACAGATGTCTGACCAATGTATTAGATCGATTCCTGCTGCTGCAATGGCATGTTTTCAAGATTTAAGTGACTTTGAACGTGGCGTTATAGTCGGCGCACGAGAGATGGGACATAGCATCTCCGAAGTAACGATGAAATTTGGATTTTCGCGTACGACCATTTCACGAGTGTACCGTGAATATCGGGTATCCGGTAAAACATCAAATTTCCGCCATCGGTGCGGCCGGAAAAAAGACCTTGAAAAAATTGGACCATTGACGTCAGACGCGAATCCTTAAACGAGACAGACGTACAATACTTCCTCAAATTGTCGCGGATTTCAATGATGGGGCATCTACAAGTGTCAGCGTGCGAAACTGTTCAACGGACCATCATTAATATGGGCTCTCAGAGCCGAAGGCCTACTCGTGTACCGTTGTTGACTGCACTGCACAAAGCTTTACTCCTCTCCTGGGCCCGACAACACTACCATTGGACTGTTGATGACTGGAAACACGTTACCTGGTATGACGAGTCTCGTTTTCAATTGTATCGGACGAATGCACGTGTACGAGTATGGAGACAGCATCATTAATCCATAGATCCTGTTTGTCAACAGGGGACTGTTCAATCTGGTGGAGTCTCTGTGATGGTATGAGACGTGTGCAGTTGGCGTGATATGGGACCCCTGATACGTCTAGAGATGACTCTGACAGGTGACATGTACTTGAGCATCCTGTCCGATCACCTGTACTCATTCATGTCCATTGTGCATTCCGACGGATTGGGACAATTCCAGCAGGACAATGCGACACTCCACGCGTCGAGAGTTGCTACCAAGTGGCTCCAGGAACACTCTTCTCACTTTAGACACTTCCATTGGCCACCTAAATCCCCAGAGATGAACATTATTGAAGATATCCGGGATGCCTTGCTACATGCTGTTGAGAAGAGATCTCCATCACCTCGCACTCCTATGAATTTGTTGACTGTCCTGCAGGATTCATGGTGTGAATTTACTCCAGGATACCTTCAGACACCAGTCGAGTCCATGCCACGTCGTTTTGCGTTACTTCTGCGTGCTCGTGGGGGCCCGACACAATATTAAGAAGGTGTACCAGTTTTTCTGGCTCTTCAGTGCATGTTTAAATTATACTGTCTAAATACACTCATTTGGAGCGTTAACAGAACGAAAAGACTGAGTAGAAGGGATTTTGTAGAGGGGAACGGACGTGAGAGGAGAAAGGGAGCACGACTGTTCATTAAATAGGTTTGTCACCACCCCCCGCCCTGACACTACCACTACTCTCGACACATACAATATTACTCTAGTATAATTATTGTATAGGTATGAGGTCTTTCTGAGGGTTGTTACTTCAGCAAATAATCACTTTTAAATCGCCCTGTATCTTTTAAACTGTTGATAATACAAAAAATTTAGGAATAGTTTTGTAGAAAATTTCGTACTTTAATTTTGTAATTTAGTGTTTTTCGATAGAACCCACAGTTTTCGAGATATTTAAGAAAACTCAAAATTCTCCCCTTTAAACTCCCTGTACCCCCCGCGCACGCCCCACCGACGGGGACTTCTAGTATGTCGTTTAGGACACTATCCCCAACAACTGTGCCAAATTTTAAAACTGCACCATTTTTTTTTTCTATTCGTCGATTTTTGACCTTCATTGACTGGACTAAATAGTGAAGTTACCTTGAGTTGTAAACTTTTCATATTCTTCTGATCCCATTGTACTCTTCAAGTCCTGCATATCTTGCGAATATAAATGGGCACATTTGGAGGCTCTAAGTTGAGGAGGCAAGTCAATCATGTCTAGGATAGCTGTCACTATAACGGTTTGCACCTCTTACTGCTCTTTAATAAGCGCTTCCTGACATGATCTGAACCTTCCAGCGGGCGCGCGTTTGCAAGAGATGCTTGAATTGTGCATCTTATTACATATTTATATTGTTATTTTACATATTTAGGTGCAATTTTATTTATAAAATCTTTGTTTACTATTAGGCTAATAAATACAGATAGCATAAATAAAAGTTGCATTTATTTTTGTAAAATAACACGATATATATATATGTAATACGATGCACGATATGTCGTAAAATTTGCCTAAGCGCACCCGCTGGAAGGTTAATGGAATTCCTTGTATAACGCATATACTATGAAGAATACTTCTTTTAAGCCACTCCCTGCTATGATGTAACCTATAGTTCCGAGAAAGGGTATTAAGAGATGGAATCCTCCAAACCTCGCAAGAACATTTTTCAGAATTCGGTCTTGGCTACATAAAAGAATCTCTTTCGCTTTGAGATATAACGGCTGGTCGAAGGTAGCAAAGCAGGTTTTTTTGTTGTAACATTTTACTTTCCACTGCGGTTAAAGTTATTAGTTAATAGTTTACTTCACAACCGACTTTTCGGGAAAGCCGGTAATACCAGAGGTAGAGATATTTAGAGGTATGTGCAGATTATGTTAGTATATTCATAATATAACTAAAAATGTTTGTATATATTGTGTTAATATAGTCATAATATAACTGATAAAAACTTGATTTAAGCAAAGAACTTTACGATTGAAAAAGTATATTAATTACGCAGACATTTATTTAGTAAGATGGATAATTTTGTGCATGCGGTTAGGATGGTTTATTGTTGCTCAAGCCGCGCTATAGCAAGTAAGTCAAACATTCGCCAGACTTCAACCAGTTATAGCGCCTAAAGGGTGCCGTAACGAAAAAAATTATAGAGACTTAAACTGTAGGAAATTTTGTGCTGATTATTTTGATATATAATGATGATATACAAAAATTGATGGTTTTTGAATTATGAGCAAAAAAACTGGGGGAAAATCCTTTTTTTTTCATATTTTTTGGCTATAATTAAAATTACAACAAAAATTTTTGGTGGCAAACCTCAGATTCGTAATCAGCGCCCCCCCCCCCAAAAAAAAAGGAGCAAAAAATTACAAATCCACCAGAATTTGTTTTAAACCATCCCTTTTGCCTCCAATGACTGGACTAATTCTTGTAGATTAAAAAATATCTAGGTGGTTCAAATTCTGTGACTCTCCCCTACATTGATGCGAATAAAAAATAAATAAAAGAATGAATTCATTTGAACGAGTAACCGAATGATTCCTTATCATTCTGCTACTACTAATAATAAATGGTAATAAATTTGTAACATATTTTGCCACTATGTATATTGTGAATCTGCTGCAAGTTACATTTGGTTTTATGGCTTCAAAACATAAAGTTTGTCTGGCACTTCATAAGCAGAAATTAAGTGTCCTCCGAGAAATTTTGCTCTGCGTCGATATTATTAATATAACTCGGAGCACTTAGTTATAGAAATGCAGTAGAGTCCCGGTAATACGGACCCTGCTCGTCCGGACATCTGGTTAACCCGGACGGGATTTAAAAAAAAGCAAGATATACTAATTTTAGTGAGAGTTCAGCACAGAAATAATAATGCGCGTGTTAATAAAGCTATAAGAAAAGTTGTATACATTTTATGAAAAAAAACTTTGATTTTTAAATTTTTGCCCATCTAAAACTTGTATTACATGCATTTTAGAACAAATTCCGTTTAATTCGGACTTTCGGTGATCCGGTCCCAGTCCGCATTACCGGGATTCTACTTTAGCACTGTATAATGTCTTTTAATCATTAAGAACCTAAACAGCGTACTGACGGGAAAATATTAATACGGTGTTTTTGTAGGACAAGTTGACTAAGGAAACACTGAATTAAACAGGAAAAAGCTTTTTTATTTCATCATAAAAAATTATCTAATAGATTAGGATCTTATTGTTACAGCATTAAGTAAACATTTACTGTCACTGATAGCTGCACTTTCAGATTAGAATTAAAGATGATATAGTACAGTGACTTGATATTCTTTACGGCTCTGAAACACTTCAATTTCCTTCCACTTCTGATCTGATGAAGTACTTTTTATCATTTTACAATAGGATATAATATTATCACTAAGTTTTGGAAGAGATTACGATTTTTGGTTATGCACAGATTAGGAAATTTCAAATAATGAATAACTTTATCGGCATTGTAATAAGTACACTAAATAAAAAATGTAATAAATTAAAATGGGATGTGATTATCCTTATTATTAATAAATTTCACATCATAAATTATTGATAATGAGAATTTAAATACTAAATATTTGTGAATTAAATACTGGTATTATTATTATATAAGTGTGAATCAAATTACTTTTAAACTATAAGAGGGTTTTTACTGTATGGTATATACGAAATTTACAACCGAACATATTGTATTAGTCCAGGGATGGGGAACCTTTTTGAGCTGAAAGGCCTCATTATATTTCGCAGATGGGCAAAAGGCCGCACGAGTAGAATCTTAAATGTTATTGTACTGCAATTATTATTATATTACAGACAATTGTATATTTCAATGAAAGCTTTAAATAACTAGTAAGGCCGCATAAGAAACTCAAAAAAGCCACATGCGGCCTTAACCCCTTGGCATACGATTTTGTTTAACCTCCTAATTAGATGCCACCACCCATTTGGGATATTCATTATTATTTCAATCTATTGAAGATGGTAAAAGATACTTGAGACATTTAAGCGTGTCCAGGTGATTTTTGTATTTAAAATTAATTGTTACTTTGACTTTTTTACCAATTTAAATATCAAATTCTGTAATTCGATGCGCGTGTCAGACTCGTCATTGTAAGCGAAGGGGTTAAGACCGCAGGCTCCCGATTCCTGTAATAGTCAAAACATTAGATCTCTAGAATTTCGTGAATTTGCAAGTTTTAGGCCTTCCTGGATCAGAAAAAATAATTTTTGTAACTGTGACTGTATGTCTGTCTGCTTGTGAACATGATAACTAAAAATGGAATAAATTGTACGAATGCAATTAGGTGTGTGGTCTTTAAACCCAAATTGTAGAATTGTAACATATTTTGAACGAAATCTTTCATAGCGAATTCTGTCTTTCTCTCCGTCCGTGTACACGTAAAGCTGACGACTCAAAAAATACAATGAGCTAGATGTATGATATCCGGCATATGGTTTTATTCATGAGAATATATGGTTTTTTTCATCAGAATTCTAGATATGCATCAAATTTAGGACTAAATCCATAATCGAATTGAATGCTATTCGGGTGTAAGTAAACTCTATAACTCAAAAACGCAACAGATTGAATTTTTTTCTTGTGGTATTGACATCAAAATTTTATAGTTCTTTCAAATTTTGAATCCAATCCAAAGGATACAAAAATGCATACTCAGTTCTCTTTACAAAACAGGCCATATCGTGGACGCGCCCGATAAAGTCGAGGGGAGGTTGAATCGTGTTTTTAGAGAGAGAGATTGGTTTTTTTTATCTCTGTGAAAGAAATGTCAGTCTTTCTGTTAACTCTTTGAAGCATCGTGGATTATTTTCTGAACCATTCGGAATGATGCATCTTTTACGCATTCTTGCTGAATAGAGCTTGTTATAAAAACCATATAATGGCAAAAAACACAGATTAATTTTTACGAATTAATAGCAATATTTTTCAGCTTCCTAAAGCGCTAAGTCAATACTTACACTATGTGTAACCATGCATCTTATTCTTTCGTTCTCCAAAGGATAAAGTCCCTCATTTAACCCTTAAAAGCCAGATTTAAAAAATGGCTTGTGTCTTTCACTTCTTGAATAAAACCCTGTAGAAATACTTTAAAAAATCTTATTTTGTTTTAAGTATGGTTTATGGTAAAAAACAGTTTGTTACCAACTTACAACACTGGGCTTTATTTAAGAAAAAATTTCCTTGATAACATTCTATAATATTAAACACAGATGAATTTTAATAACTAATAATACGGATAGGGAATTAACTTCCTTCAACATTGTAGAATAAAATATGGTATTCTCAAGCGTACAAACAAAGCAAAAAATATGCAGCCTCAAATGAAAAATAATTTATTTATTATTTTTTTTATCAGCTCTCAGACTGCCTTCTATATGTTATAAATAGATTTAATAAAGTTTTCAGTATGTTTCCTATTGGCAATAACAGGCATTAGTGCCTCAGTCTTATTCTGAAGCTTTTAGAAGGCAAAATTAGGCATGATGCTTAAAGGCAACACTGGGCATTTAAAGGGTTAAAGTACGAGGAGCGCACGATCCCATCAATATTTATGTGCGTCACTGGGACAAGCTGCCCAGGTGCAAATTGTGAAAAATTACCGAATGACACCATATGCTCAACGAGTAATGCGGGTCGTTGATCTGGAAAAATAAATTAGCGCGACCCAATGAACTGTCATTTTATGAAGATGACACCAATGTAATTCTGAATATTTATTGAATAATGAAGGTACAAACGTAATTAAATATTCACTCATAGTTTACTAGAAAAAATAAATCCCAAATCGATTTTTGACAGTTGTGGGAAGAAAAAAATATGCTTTTCGCAACTGATGTCCTTAAAGGAAAGGTTACTATGTCGTATTTCAAAGAAAAGAAAAAATATTACACAATTACTGTGAAAATCTTAATAATTATTGATAGTAGAGGTGCAACTAGAAAATATTGGGGCCTCTGGCAAATATTCAAGATGGGCCATTAGGAAATTAAAATCAACACTATCACTAATTATAAAGGTACTTCATTTTTAGAGGCTTAATCACTCTTTATAATATGCTTACTTGATTTATAGGATTTTATGATTTATAAGGAGTAAGGAAATAATTCAGTATCTATTAATATTTTTATTTTACACAACTTTTTCATTCTTTTGTAAATGAAGAATATTTCACAATTAACTATAAATGTTTATTTCGATCTTTCATTTCAGAAAAATTATCTATTTCTTCGTCAAAATCCTACGTTCGAGCCAAAGGATGCTTAATTTTGTTGCCTATGTATTTATAACAACTCTGATCGGAGTCTCCGAAGACCGTGGATCTTTTTCATTTTGACAGTCCTACCACCCTAAATAGGGTGATTCTAAAATTATGGAACAAACATTAAGGTAGGTCAGGCACACAAGAAACAAGTCGTATTTCGTCGCTTCACAAGCAACACCACCTATCTCAATTTTTTTGAAAATTCAAAGGGGAAAAAAATATTATATTTTCGCAACCAATAACGAATATTCCTAAATTTTTTTTCACATCTAGTTGGAACATGCGGTCTCATGTTTATATCCCACGTTTAACAAAATCAGAGATATTCGTTATTGATTGCGGAAAATTGAGTATTTTCTTCCTCTTTGAAATTTCAAAAAATTGAGACAGGCGGTGTTGCTTGTTAAACGAACCATTTACAAGAAAATAATGGGGTGGCAAACGCAAAGGATGAATGCGACAGGCAGTTCTTTGTCAGATAACACTGCTCTGCAAAAAAAAAAAAAAAAAAAAAAAATTCGAGCCCTGACACCATTCCTTCTGATTCTTATGTAAAATGACCTCCTAAATCCAAATATGACCCCATTTTGCCCCCTCCCCCCCCGTTTCTGGGGCGCCCCCCCCCCCCTATTTTTAAAACTGTCCGGTAATTTTATGACCATGAATTTGATTTTGAGGGGGGAAGCGATTATTTTAACCGTTAAATGTCTTCTGAGGGGCTGCAGAGGTGAAAAGTTCTAAAATATGAACATTTGTAGCAAGGGGAGAGATTTGGGAGGGATTTGTCCCGTTAAATTTTAAAAAAATCAATAAAAATGGCCGGTTTTTCTTGTTTGTTTTCGCAATTTTTTCACTTATTTTCTACATATTCCAGCTTCCAGCCCCCCTTTTCCTCACCCAAACACCCCAAATAATAAAAATATATAGCAACAATTTTGGCTAAAAGCGAGTGAGGGGGAGAGGTCCCGAAGCCCTCACAAGAAAGTTTGGAAGATTCACTGTACAACGTTGCCGCTCTTTATTTTTATCACTATTCTGTAATTTTATGGCCATGAATTTGATTTGGAGGGGGGAAGGATTATTTTAACACTTAAATTTAAAAATAAAAATATAATATATAATAAATAATAATAATAATAATAGATAATATAATATAAAATATAATAAATGTAGTTTATAATATAGTACCTTCATCTGGTGCTTGCTTTCCTCTTGTACCATGAAGTAGAAGTTTTTCGTACCAATGACCAGCAGTATTCTGCCAACATGCTCGCATTTTTGAATGCAAGCCATGCTCGTTTTTCTTTGCTATTCAGGTGTTTCATAAACGTTGAATCTTTAAAAAGGTGTCTAATCTGGGGGCCCACGAAAATTCCTACCTTGAGTTTAGCCTCACTAAGACGAAGAAATTTAGTTTTCAAAAAGTTAAATCCATCACCTGTCTTATCTATTGGTTTCAGATCAATCCGAGTTTGATGTGCAAAAGCGACAACGTTATACAGTGAATCTTGCAAACTTTATTTTTATATATTAATTTTATTTATTATATATTATATTTTTATTTTTAAATTTAAGTGTTAAAATAATCCTTTTCCCCCTCCAAATCAAATTCATGGCCATAAAATTACAGAATAGTGATAAAAATAAAGAGCGGCAACGTTGTACAGTGAATCTTCCAAACTTTCTTGTGAGGGCTTCGGGACTTCTCCCCCTCACCCGCTTTTAGCCAAAATTGTTGCTATATATTTTTATTATTTGGGGTGTTTGGGTGCCCCCCCCGCGGGGGGGGGGGCTGGAAGCTGGAATATGTAGAAAATAAGTGAAAAAATTGCGAAAACAAAAAAGAAACACTGGTCATTTTTATTGATTTTTTAAAAATTTAACGGGACTAATCCCTCCCAAATATCTCCCCCTACTACAAATGTTCATATTTTAGAACTTTTCACCTCTGCAGCCCCTCAGAAGACATTTAACGGTTAAAATAATCGTTTCCCCCTTCCAAATGAAATTCATGTCCATAAAATTACCGGACAGTGATAAAAATAGGGGGGCGGCGTCCCGAGAAAACGGTGGGTGATGGGGCAAAATAGGGGCCATATTCGGATTCAAGGGGGCCATTTTACATAAGAATTTGCAGGAATGTTGTCGGGGCCGATTTTCATGTAGAGCAGTGTAATTAAGGTAAAAGATAATTATATGCATATCAGATAACTGTATATATACAGGTTTAATGAAATTAATTGCCCATGTATAATTCCATCACAGACGGACAAACTGACGAACAGTAAGACATAATTCCAAAAACAATTATTTTCGGACTCGGAGAGGCCTAAAACTTGAAGATTCAATAGAAATTAAACCATCGAAATATTTGGACAAGGAATTCTATGGGGGGGATAATGCATAATCTGATAAATACAAGAAAGTATGAAATTAAATGGCAAAGAAGTTTTTCAATTGTACGGATTCACTGTTTTAAAGATATTCGCAAAGATTTCCACTGTTAAATGATGTAAAGATTTCTTTAAAATATCAAAATAAGTAATAACTGCTTTCTCATACACGATGTCTAAAGAGAAATATTATAATCGTAAAAAAATTCTACTTCGAGATTTTGATGAATCTCCATGTTTTAGATCTCCATGAGTACGAATAAACTATTTTTGGCATTGTGTGTGTCTGTCTATATGTGAACACGATAACTCGAAAAGACAACAAACTAGACAGATGAAATTGAGTTTGTAATAATTACTTCAAAATTGTGGATTGCTGTTAAATTGTGGACAAAATTCATTTAGAGAAAATTTATGTGTCTAAAAGGTCCGTATTGATGAAAACACGATAATTCCAAACTATACAATGAACTGGTTGGATGAAATTTTGTATGTGGTTTTATCACCAGAATTTTAGACGAGCCAAAACACTAGACGTTCGATTGTCTACGAAATTCATATGCATAAGTTATGAAAACGATAGCTCAAAAATTTAACATGCAAGGCGCGTGAATTTCAGCATATGATCTCTACACCAAAATTGTAGATCATGTCAAATTTTTGAACAAATCCGTCAAGCCCTCTGTGCTTGTTTGTAGGGCCGGATTTACACATTTCCACCCCATAGGCAAAAGCACATTCTGAGCCCCCTCTCGGAAATGTTAATATATAATTTTCAATTTAATATACAATAGTTTATTTTGGAAATATGTAAGCACTTTATACAATCATTATAAGCTCTGAACCACATTCAATTTTTAATTTAAAATTACACTATTTATGAAATAACACAACATTAACACCTGCAAAAACACTTCATTGAATTCCTTGAAATCGTCTGAAATGCCTACTAGAACATCTTCGTTCACACTTTTCCGTGAATAGGCTCGAAAGGTCACTGAAGTGGACAGATCTCATTAAATCGATTTCAATGCAAAGAAGTGCAAGAGACGATAAGGTCCATAGAAGATAAAAAAAATACAATCCTCAATATATTTAATGAAACGAATGTCAATTTCAAAAACCTCATTACGTTGCATAATTTGGTATAGTAAGGACTTAAGGAATGCATGAAAATTATAAATAATTAAATTATTTTTCTAAGGTTAACAATTCAATCACACAAAATATCGTTGATAAATCAAACAGCAAAAATAATTGATTCATAAACTTGTAAAATACAATCTGATATGCTACTTACTAGAATAAGATTAATATACGATTTTTGTTTCGTTTCCTTACATGTTTTATTATAGCACATTCATTGATATTTGCTACAAAACATGTTTCGAAATGCATAATTTAGGTTTTTGGTTAGTCCGGTAGATAGAATAGCTAAGGAAGTAAATAGTTCTTGACTAATGCTAGATGTCAAGTAAATTTTTATTATCTTTAATCTTGAGAAAGAGTTTTCTGCAGATGCAATGATAATTGTTCAGGTCTATATAATTTTCAGAAAAGTAACAAAATTTAGATGCAATGCAAATAAATTATTTTAACACTTAGGGATTAACAGGGCATATTAGTACATTCAAATCAATGTAATTTTTTAAAAGATTTGTAATGGCGGAGTTAAGAAAATATTGTAATTTTGTGATTCTGGAAGTCAAAACTCGATGACAAATTTTGATTTCATTAAAGATATGAAGGCAATCCTTTTTCATTTTGAAACATCCGTCAGTGGCATGGGGCCTTGTACGTTCGGGCCATTTCAAACGCCCTCGTGCCAACCCATGGGAAATTTGGCCCCGCTTGTCTGCCAATGAGTACGTGAATACTAAAACTGAAAAATGCAACGAACTGGAAAAAAGAAATTTTGTGCACCAAAATTGTAATTATGCATGAAATTTTGGACGCAATCGATCAAAGCGAAGAGACATTACTAGTTTCTCTTCACTACGCGACGAAACTTAACACAAAATGAGCTATATTCTTTAACCCTCTGTACGTACCTACTTATGAGGGATCGACGTATGAAACGCTTGTAATGGGGTCTACTTTGCATGGTTCACAGTTCTCGCATTGTTATCTACGGCGGTTTGGTCATTCAGTCACTCCGCATGCCTAAGCTGGTCTGAGGTTTCTTGCTAATAGTTTATGAAGAGACACCGAAATATGCAGTACATTCCTAAATACACTGAGTATCAACAAGATTCGCGCACAGAGCTGGCAAAATCGACTGCTCAGCTTAGCAAGTACATCCGACAAATTTACAACATTGCATTTAAAAATAGAAATAAACACGAGGGTTGGTAACCATATAATTACAGCCAATACAACACTGTCGGCATTGTTACGCTTACAGCTCCTTGATGTCGTCAGCAGCGCTGTGTACGACTTGTTTCCAGCGATATTAAGCCACAGTATATCAGTTACAGATTACTGCATACTGTCCATAATATTGAAACAGTACCAATTAGTTGGTGGTTTGATGGAATGGACTTTCGATGTAAGAATCTTTGGAACAGTTCTATATTAACACGTGATTGTTTGTTCTTACTCTCTATGGCTGGAGTTGCCCTATCCGGATGTGACTACCCTACGTGACTATGATCTGATTACATAAAAGAAGGAAACCACTTAGTGGCATTTGCTGCAGAGCAATTGCAAAGATTCTTAAAGGCGATAGACCGTACCTCCAGCGGAACTGGTACTGCTTCAGATATTCTACGATTTCCACATCACTGGAAACAAGTTGTATACAACGCTGGTGACTGCAACGAAGGACTAAAAGCGTTTCTAGCTAACGCAAATGTTGTATCGGCTGTAATTATATGATTACCAGTATTACATTTCTAGCTCTCGTAGAAAATTGGAACTGTGTAACGGGGATTTAACTTTCTTTCAGTAATAAAAAGAATGAAAAATTTTCCCCAAACAAAACTTGAGAGGTTTAGAATACTTACAGTCAATACGGAAATAAATATAAATAAATAAATGAAGACGAAGCCAAGGATAAAGGATGTTATCCCACCTACATTATTCTGCTTATAAACTTGTTTGCATAAATATATTTTGTAAAAAAGAATGAAAGAAATTCATTCTGACCAGTCTCATTTAAATATGAGTCAGAAAATCGTTATGTCGCCATTATTGTCTGTTCACATGAATTATAAAGGTAAAAAAAATCTTTACATCCTTTGATAAATCCGTTAATAAAGGAGTTCAATTATTGTGCCCGTAAGGGAACTCTTAAAATCTATATAATATACATTATAAATTTCATAAAGAATAAAATTAAAGAAAAAAAATGCAAAATTAGAACACTCTGCTGTACTTTCTGCATTTCTTCATCTTGCTGTATAAACGACAATTATCATAGTTTTGATAAATTTCATGAAAAAGCGCTATGAATTAAAGTTAAGTCATAGGGACTTGTTAGTCCAGCCAGTCAAATAAACCCAAGTTCTAAATTTAAATATTTGTCATCTGAAGTGCTTAGCTCCTAAACTGTGGTCAGATAGCATTCTATAAAAAGGGAAGTATATAGTTTCTCCACGTTCTGAGAAGAATTCTGCGTATCTTATAAAATCATTTACTGACATACACTGCACAACAAAAACATTTTGTGTAGGCCCAGTGAGATGAATTTTGAAATGCTTAGTTAAGAAGAACAATTTTAAGACATTAAGTGTCACGCTGATTATTACAGTGCCTGAATTTCAGCTTATGGTATTTCAATCGATGCAGTAAATTTCTATAAGCAGCAGTTTAGTATAAATTATTTCTTGATATACTTGAAAGTATTTATATCTGCAGTCGACCTGAAAATTTCGAGCACTGAAATAAATAAAAGTTTTCATTAAAGATATTCAGGACTAAATGGCTGTTAATATCAGCGTAATACTTAACGTGTTAAGTGTCATTTCACTTTAAAATCACGTACCTAGTAGAGCATTCGCACTTTGTACCATGGACATTGCCTGTAGGACGGAATCGACCACAGCACAGGCCGGCACAGAAGTCACCCTGTAGAAGCCCTCGATTGTCATCCGGGTCTTCAGCATCGAACAGGTGGATATATGGACAACCCCTCTCAGACGACCTACCACTTTTTCACACAGCTCGTCAATCCTGGCTCCTAGACCACCCAAAACAGATATGACAGGGACCTTCGGCTTCGCTAGAATAGGGGGTGGATTATGGTACAATATGTAGGTATTTCTCAGATCTTGTTGTTCTGGGGATGTCCTGGTCCGCGTCCTGGCACTGATAGGCGGTAGGGGAGTGCTCTGCCTGGAATTGTCTGACCATGAGGAGGAAAATGAGTCCTGCTTCTTAGGGGTCAAAGGAGGTAATATCTCCTTGGACTTGCGTTTCTTGTTGACAAAAGTGCTCCAATGGACTTTGGTCTCCGAATTGGTTTTTACTTCGTCAAGGCATGTTTGAAGGTATCCGATGTGGTTTTCGGGACGATGGTACATGAGTCCGGCCATCAGGCTTTCAAAAAGCTGCGGGATTTCACGCTTGGACAGGTAAGTTTTCACTTCCGCGTAGGACACCACGGTGCCGGAGGGCAGGCGGCGGTGACGCCGCTGCCCAGCAGGTGGCTGCGGCTGGAACATTCTCTCTGGGCCGACTCTACAGCGAAATGGAAACGAAGTCTCTCTCACCTGCAGGCACACGGCAAAAGCGATCGCGGCTCGGTGTCACCATGGAGACGGTGACGTCATGCCGTCCAAACAACTGCCGGCCGGAAAAGAAAACTTATACTAGATTGCCGGACGTTATTTCGTAGAAAGGTCGCTCCCGGACATGGCGAAAAACAGGAAAAAGAGAGAGAAAGAGATTTTCTTGTTCAAAATAACAGGGTATCGGAGCGTTAATCGGAAAAGCGCTACCATCAAATACAGTTCTTAATTATTCCCGTAATTTTGCCAGTATTTTGCCATTAAGGAAAGAGATAATAAATCAGGGTCGGAACTTTTCTTTTAGCTTAATTTGAATATGAGAAAAGATATGTTAATGAACTTTGGCGTCTCGCTTCGAAAGATATGAGGCCCGCAGCTGTTAATATTTCTCGTAATGGTGCTTCAAACGTTCAATGTCGATTTTTCTGGTCCGCTAATCTTGTATCTCATTTCATGGCTATGCAAATCGAAACTATTTAAATCTGAAAACGTGCGTATAGCTCTGCTGACTATAATAAGTTAAAACTCTTAGCGTCTATGTTTCTCTCATAAACTTATTAATATTGTTTTTCAAGATTTTTAAAGCCGAGACAAATGTGAAGTGAATGAGGCACTTGTCGAGGGTTAAGAATCGGAAAGGGAACTAAACTTAACGAACTTTTCTGAGAAAAAAATATTAATTAAAAAAAAGCACAAAATAAAAACCAAATGCCACATATGTTCTAAAAATAATCATACAAACTTTCTGTAACATATTAATTTATAAGTGAATTTGTATTATATAGTAATAAAAATAAGAACGATTTTAAAAAGCATTCTTTTACTAGAATATAATAAAGTAGAAAACGATTTTTTAAAATTAAAAATATGGATGTTAAAGCCAAATCGTTAAATCGCGAGGCGCTGATAGATATACCCTAAGTAAATTAAAATTTTAATCGCATTTGTAATTATTTAAAACTTATATTGAATATTAAGAAATTTCCTTTCTTAGGATATTTATTCCTTGGGATTTAATTTCTTTACAGTATTGTTCTTAATGCCTCGCGTTTTTACAATTTGGTTTTAACCTTCTTATTTTTGATTTTTAAAAATATCATTTTCTACTTTAATAGCACGCCATGAACGCGTGTTTTCAAATACTTTCTATTTTTATTATTTTCCTCTTTTTAGACTTTAATATATTTCAATATTAATTATTATAAATATTATGAACTATTTTATTATTATTATTGTTATACTATGAACTTATTTACTACCAGATGGCGTTACTCATATAGTATAAAAATTTAATTAAAATTAATAGATTAACTATTCTACTTTCTGAAAATTTTGAAATATATGATTGTCATCGGTAACACGTAATCGCATAAAATTTCGGAACTCTAGTATGTCAAGAGAAGGAGTGAACATTCGATTACAAAGTTTCATCTTTGCTAACATGAAACAAATCAAGTTAAATAAAAGCGTGTTATAATAAAATTGTTACTTTTGCACAGAATTAAAATTTTTTATTTAAATGGAAGATGGGGTTCAAATCATGCATGAAAATTTGTTTGGTTACAGCTTTAAATATTCCATTTCAGAAATTTTAGAATTTCTTTCCTTTTCAAATAACTTATTGATAAAGGCATTAAAAATAACTATGAGCGCTCTTACTAATTATGGTATTGGACATTTATTGAATGTGTGTTTGAAGTAAATTACATCCACTGAATTTCAATAATTCCCAATCCAATTTGCATACAAACAATTTAAAAGTTTCGATATTTATCACAACATTGAATACAGGGCGGGGAAATTTAGAAAATTGATATATTTGAAAAAGAGTTCTTATAAATAATTTTGGTTTTTTTTAATGGAATTATTAATTCTTAAAAATTTTATGGTGAAAAGTCCAAAACTTTTTAGCTTTTGTCCAGAGTTATTACGAAGAGTATCGCAACAGAGCAGACTGCCTTTAGTAGATGATATTTCGCAAAAGCATTCTATTCTAAAAGCACAATAAATTGAATAATTTTCTCCGGACGCAGACAATCCCAGATCCTTCAGACTATCAGACGTCAGTTTTATTAATAAATTTATTGTATCAGTCTTCAGGAAAGAAATTTAAAATAATATTGAATGCTTTTTACATAGTAAAAGAAACAATACCAATAAAAAATGAAGTTCTTTTAATTCATTTTCTTAAAACATGATAATAAATAATATGATTTTGTAATATGAAGACTGCATTAATTACAATGCTTACGAAGCTCATCAAACATATAATAAAAAGTTTCGCAAATTCAAGAAAACTAACTTGCGAAAAATAAAAAGGCAAATACAAACCGATAAATTATTTTTTATTCTAATTTATAAATGTTATATTATCCCTATGAGAATGAAGTTACGTGGTCATACCGGGTGAAAATTACAGCATAAGTTATTGTTAATAATTTACATACTCGCCGCTGATGCGAAGAAGAATTTACTTGTGGGCTCATGCAAAATTCCATTTCTGTTAATTCGATACTGATTGGTCCTATGCGAATTAAAAGTTCGAAAACACAAATCATTATTCTTGACTTATGCAATATATCAAAATTCTTAGTAATAATAATTTCTACTAATAATAAAGGAGAATGTGCACGTGTGTGTGCACTCTACAAGGCAGACCGCTGGACCTAGAGCGAAGAAATTCGGCACAAACATACTTTGGAGGGTGGGAATGTGCAACTCGGAGCCCTTGCTTTGAAATTTTAATTAATTAAAAATTAAGCGAAATTTTGGCGTTTTTCCTTAATAACTTTCGAAAATATTATAGGGCAAAATTCATTTTTACGCCATCTGAAAGTGCAAAAAATTACCTTTTCAATCATATCAATTAAGTTGCAGTACAATATTTTCTCTAATTTTAATAAATTTTAAAAATTATTTTTTGGGCATAATTTACAACAATACTTTTCATTGTTGCAATACAATTCAAACCGTTTTCATTGTTTAAACAAATATTTAATTGCGTGTTTCTCTTTCAATGTTGAAAGCTGAGTTAATATCCTAATACACTTTGCCTTCATATTATATTTCGTAAAAAAATTTTTCTGGAATCTGTAAACCAAGCTCTCTGAGATATTACGTATCTTAAGAAATATATTCAGTAAGCTGAATGATTATGGTTGCAATGTTTTTATCCTTTTTTCAGCATATTTTAATCCAGCTAACGTACCGCTGGATATAAAACATGTTGTCACCTTTTAATGTTGAAAACCTAATAATATTTTACAAGAGGAATAAGAAAGTGCGGGCAACTTACGATTAGACGTTTGTTATAGAGTTTGTTTCCGGTGAAAACGGGAACCACCGTAAGAATTCCATACTTTTTGTATTCCCGGGAATTCCCAGGAACAAACGGTTATGTTAAAGCAGGTTTGGCTGTGAAAAGATGGTTTGTTTAGACACTAAAACACGCTAGAATATTTTGTTGGCAATGCTTGGAAGATTTTTAGAGATAAAATCAGCAGTTTCAAAAGTATTAATTGATATTAAAGAAGAACAAATTTTGGCTAATGCAGAATCTGAAACTCTGATTGCAATTGTAACTGGCTTGAAGCCAGTAAAAATTGACCTAGAAAATCTATGCAGTCGAAACTCGACTTCGCTAACTGCGGAATGAGTATTTGCTTTCATTATTGGAGAATTGAACCAACACAACTCAGAATTTGCTAATATGAAATGTTCTCTGGTCCAAAGAATTAGTGTGAGAAGCAAT
Source organism: Araneus ventricosus (assembly GCA_013235015.1). Taxonomy (NCBI): domain Eukaryota; kingdom Metazoa; phylum Arthropoda; class Arachnida; order Araneae; family Araneidae; genus Araneus; species Araneus ventricosus. Next base: position 244,547 of record BGPR01001021.1, on the reverse strand, counting down.
ATTAGTTTAGTTCGATTAATGTGATATCTAAATTTTGGGGAGAAAATATGCTGCTACTTCAGTTACTATTGATCTGTCACGTTTCCCAATCAAAGATGAATCTCAATGTCCAACTCTTCGCACTCCGAAGAAGAGAGAACGGAAACTTTGGAAGAGAAATCTTTAACCTTGCACGAAAAATTAGAAAAAGTATCCACTCAAACACAAAGTTCCTATGTTGTTCAACAAGAAAGAGCTCTAGCTTGAGCAAGATAGCGAAGCAAGAATTGCAGTTATTTGACTCAACAGAAAATCAATCATCAAATATTATATAAGTGGGGGTGAGGCTTTGAAAACAATTCCTCCAACATCATCTGAAGCTGAGAGGGCATTTTCTGCTACCGGGTTATTCATAATAAAGCTAAGAACCAGACTGAATGATAAAAGCATAGATTGCTTTTTTCTTAAAACATACTTTAAAAATGAATAATTAATATTTTTTATTTGTATTTTGTAGCTCAATATATAAAAGAGTAGAAATTTTGGAATTTATGAATATCCTTATAACTAATATATAACTAATTTTTAGATTTTTTTTTTCAAATTTTGACGCATTCCCGGAAATACCGGGAATGACTTATGTTCCCAGGATTTCCAGGAAATTCCCGGGAAAGAAAAAAGGGCGGGAAATCAGAAATCCTAGTTGGATAACACGGACAGTTACTTGACTCTTTAAGGGACTTTCATGTAGATAATGAACAAAACAGGTACAAGGCTACTAAAACACAGGTTAAATGTCTATCACGATTTGAAGTTTAAAATTACTTTGTTAAGGGAACCATGAATATCAAATTATGCATTCAGTTAAAATTAAATCTCCACCGAACAAGCTGGTTGCCGAAGGTGGCTAGCTGCTAATAATATAAATTTTGTCTATTATTCTCCTCTTGGTAATAGTGCAAATTCACAAGAAGTGTTATTTGTCTTCACTAAATAAAGTTTATACAATGAAACTTAATAACGGCATGTTATCAGAGGGAAACTAAACCTAACGCTGGAAGTGAATGCGACTTACTTGACTTCGATTGCGTTTAGGTGGTCTACTTCTGCATCTCACTTTTCTCTCTAAAGCGAGCCATTCACGATCACACCATATCACGGAAATGGCGGGCGGTATTCCACGACATTCTATTTTTCAGCACTTCCATTTAGTTGGAACACTGAAAACCAAGCTTACTTCACTCAAACCCCTCGGCGAACACCTTGAAGAGTACACGGCAAGCCCCGCCCATCCCCCCACGGCCCCCCCCCCCCTCCGCATTCACCGAGTGTCCAGCACAAATTACAACTGGCATGGAGCAATGGAGATTTGAAAGTGCTAGATACCCAACCTTCCGCTCCACATTCAAGCTTGGTTGGATCGATTTCCACATTCAAGCTTGGTTGGATCGATTTCCACATTCAAGCTTGGTTTTGGTGTGGAGTGGTCAGGTTTGCGTGGCTTGGAGTACTCGTGAATGACCGCCTTAACGGAAGTGAGAGGCAACTGGGGAAATCCCTGCGCTCAACTCTGTCAGTATCGGTTCTTCGCCTCAATAGGTACCTTACTATAGGTACTATATATAGGTACCTGTATATATTCTCTGTCTATAACCTCCTAACGTAATCGGCCAACGCTCTCATTTCCCTTTGGTGGAGGGAGGACATGTTGCCCCACGAAACAATATGCGCCTGCCCGGACAAACTGTTCACTCTACCTCTGTTTGTCTAGAAGGGTCATTTGCATAGGTGTTTTCTCTGAGTTAAAATATCTATGGAGGTGAGCGTAGGCACCACAGGTAATGATCTGAGTGCTCGGCATACTAGAATTGAAAACATTTTCTTGCATATTACTGATACAGAGGGCAGAATATAAGTTGATTTAACGAAAGTTTTACCCATAAAAAGTAGAATAAAAACTTTACTCGCTGGTCGACCCTTAGTGAATTCCGTATCGACTGATTCATAACTTCTAAAATAAGGTGCTAATGTTTAATGATTAATTTTTATTGATTTGTATGTTGATGTGATTAAAGTGAAGGAAGTGATTAAATTAGTTTTTCTTTAAATTTATTAATTAATATGTTTTTGCTCTAATAAATTAACTTTTTATTCATTTAATTATTTGTTTCGCTATAAGTCACGAAGAAAAGAATCTGAGTTATAGGTGAAATGGTACAGATTAATATTTTTGTGAATTTTTTGTACCACTGACTCCTTTGTCTCAACTCTTTCGAGATCCACTTCATCTTCAAAACAATTTAATGGCAATTATGCTTATCTCACTTATGGAAATAAACTTATTCCCCTAATTTGTAAAACCTTTTATTGTCTACTCGTAGTTGCCTTTTACCTGGTAGCTGTTGAAATTCTGTTATGAAAAAAAATATTCAAATGCTGTAAGCATTTCGAATGACCCTGCGATATCTTTACCTAAATCCAACAAAGTCTACTTTTCCGTAATGCAGAAGTCCAGATACATATAAAAAGAACGATTTCTGACGTTTCCCAAAGGACTGGTGTTTTGTCGTCTCTACTAATGATATTTTTCACTTTTTCTCCAACTCTGCTGGTTCAGACAGGAAAAGACCATTACACAAGCCGGTGGGTGTGAATACGGGCACGCAACGGCTGACCTGATTTTCAATCCTGTAATAAGAAACGAATTCGAAGAGAAGAACTATGTATCACCCACTAAGTTAGTGATATGACACAGTTTTCGGGGAGAACTTTTATTACGCTTTCTCGTGCAATGCATTCATGGAAAGCATACGCAAATTCGTTTCATTATTTAATTTTTCATTCGATGGAACTTCTAATCGGAATATGTGTAGACAGGACAATTCGTAAACTTTTGAAAAGACTGGTTTAATACAGTGGAGTAATGTTTTACAAGTGGATGTAGATATTGTTAATGTTTTTACCGTAAGGATTTTTTTCCTCTTTTATGTAACACAATTTATCAAAAGCATACGCAAATTCGTTTCATTATTTAATTTTTCATTCGATGGAACTTCTAATCGGAATATGTGTTGACGGAACAATTCGTAAACTTTTGAAAAGACTGGTTTAATACAGTAGAGTAATGTTTTACAAGTGGATGTAGATATTGTTAATGTTGGTACCGTAAGGATTTTTTTCCTCTTTTATGTAACACAATTTATCGAAAGCATACGCAAATTCGTTTCATTATTTAATTTTTCATTCGATGGAACTTCTAATCGGAATATGTGTTGACGGAACAATTCGTAAACTTTTGAAAAGACTGGTTTAATACAGTAGAGTATTGCTTTACAAGTGGATGTAGATATTGTTAGTGTTGGTACCGTAAGGATTTTTTTTCCTCTTTTATTTTACACAATTTTGGAGAGAAAATTACTTTTAGAAGTTTTCTGTATATTGTATAAAGTACAGAAAAAATTAGCTTAACTGTCACTCGTTTAACCGCCAGTTTCTGTCATCGTCTAAAAAATATCAATACATTTTCTACACATTTCTGTACATTACTACTCTTATATTGAGGTTTATATCGATCGTTTTGTAAAATTAAATACCACATGCTTGTATTTTTCACTTTTAAAGAATTTTATTTTCATTTTCGTTCCAAGCCAAGTACACAAGCCCAGCAGTGAATTCACGTTACTGTACATAAGTATGAAAAGATTTCTGTTATCCGTCTATTCAGTTATCCTTCATAGCCATGGTTCGTACGGTGATGGTTAATCGAAGTTCTACTGTATTAGACAAGTAAAATTCTAAAGATGCTAAAAGGGAGACTGTTTCATTATCATTATTCCATAAATTAAGACGATAAATATTTTGTTCTGAAAAGGAATTTAATCATTACGTATTTAGCTCAAACAGAAATGACTATAACGTCGCTTAAGAAGCAACACCACCTACTTCAATTTTTTGAAATTTGGAAGAGGAAGGAAATACTCATTTTCGCGACCCATAATGAACATTTCTGATGTTTTTTAACATTTGATATGAACATAGTTCCGCATGTTCCTACCAGATATGAAAAAAAATTCAGAAATATTCATTATGGGTTGCGAAAATTTGAGTATTTCCTTCCTCTTTCAAATTTCAAAAAATTGAGGTAGGTGGTGCTGCTTGTTGAGCGACGAGATAATAACTAAAGGTATTAATGAAAACTCTAGGCTATAAACCTGGGGCTCAGCCCATTTAGCAATAAACCTGGGAGACTCAGTTTGGGGAAAAAAGACTTCCGCTTTGACTGATATTAGAAATATACACAGGGTGTCCAAAGAAGGTCGTTTACAAACTTTAAGAGTAGGTCAAGCATACAGAAACCAGTCATTTTTGAAACGGAACTTGGGATCAGAAACTCAAAGGGCGACGGTTGCAGGGACTTTTCTGCCCGTAAATTAAGTAAAAGAAAAGTATACACAAGATGAAGTACACAACACAGGTTTACAATGGAATACAAAACTACAATAGCACCACAGCACAGTTGCATGAATAACAACATGCAACACGTGTATAGCTTCTGATAGCAAGTCTTTTGAACACGTATTTTAAGTACTTCAAAAGTTTGTTGTTGATACTAAGCCCTACTTGCCACTGTTTAAGTCATACAACTGTGCTGTTGTATTATTGTTAATTGTATTCCATGTTTGGCAGTACGTAGTTTTGAACCGGAAATCTTTGGGTCCCGAGTCGAGCATCTTAACCACTAGACAAAAGGAATTCCCATGGTCCGGATTTAGATACTGACTTATATGCATAACAGAATAAGATGACACAGCATGGTGCACTACACATGAAACCGGCGTTGTTCATTTTAGCTGTAATATCCTTCGCTTTCACTTAATTCACTGACAAAGAGCTTTCTGAAGTGCTCACCCTTTCCGATTGAGACTCCATGAACTATTTTAAAAATTGTTTGTCCCAGTGTATGTCTGGCCTACCCTTTAAGTTTGTAAACGACCTTTTAAGACATCCTTTATATTATATGCCAGCGCCAAAGACTTTTCCCAGTTTGAGCATAGGAAAAAAACCTTAATGATCATGAATCGTCAAGAATTGCAAATAATTTATGAATCAATTGAGTTATAAGAAAAAATTATAGTGATGCATTTACTACAGTCTTAATTATTTGTCCACTGTAGGAATTTTTGACATCTAGAGGGAGTGAATTTTACTAAATGTATGGTAGATTCTAATTTATTTTAAGATGAATAAAATACTGATTAAGGACTTTTAGTGGGTTAGGTTCGGTTAGATTAACGTCCTGTTTTGAAGCAACACGAGGGCTATTTAGGGACGAACTTCGTAATTTTGAACCATGGTCAGATGACGAGGACGCCACCTGAGTTGGCAGCCCCCTCTCCAAACTTCCGCGCCACACCAACGGGAGGAAGTTTGGCCATTACGTATGAATTAGCGTGCAACAGGCCCCATACACGGCGGATGATCTTTAGTGGAATCGGGTTTCGAACCTGCGACCCTCCGAGGTCGAGACCTCACCACTAGGCCACCGCGGCCTCAGGGCCCACTTTGTGGTGGTATAGGGGTAGGAATAACTTCCATTGTCACAGGTGAAAGATATTTTGTGCTATATTGCAATGTTATTGTGGTTTATTATGCCGTTGAAGAATTTTCGGGAAAGTTTCTTGATGAAATTTTGGTGTTTCCATTTTTAAATCATTGTGGATGATATTATATCCGACATATTACAAGACAATAGTCATTATTCGCAGAATTTTGTTCTGTAGGGACTTAAACTTATCCCTCAATCGGTTGACTGACTATCGGTCTATCTATTCATGTGTAAAGCAGGGCATACACGAGGCCAGTGTTGTCACTCTAGTAAGATCACTCAGAGAAGAAGAGGGGACAACGGCATGAAGTTGTCCTGTCGGTACAAATACTTGACATTGTCCTTTCTTTCTGCGCATGCGTGATCTTTCTGGAGTGACAGTACTGGCTGCGTGTAAACCCTGCATAAGTGCACTCGATAACTCAAATGCTCAGCAAGTTAGATAAATAAAAGTTGGTAAGTGGTCTTCACACAAAAATTGTAGATTTGTCTTGAAATTTGGACTTAATCGTCGAACGGGAAGATATATTCTTCCAAAATGCGTTTTCTTTACTACGCTACAATGCTTTACCCAAATTGCATCATATTGTGTAAGTGATAGTCGTCACTGCAAAAATTTCTAAACCTAAAATACCGATAAAATTTGTTCGATCTTAATTGCAGTATTTAAAAAACAAATATAGAAACTGTTTCTATAATTTTCGATCTTAATTGCAGTATTTAAAAAACAAATATAGAAACTGTTTCTATAATTGTACCGACATTTTTATGAATTACTTTGTCGGATTTAAAAACAAAAAGATGATTAAAAAATTGAATTTGCACAATTTCATGCAGTTGTTGCGTAGAATTGAAAAAAAATGAACATAATTCTGCTAAAATTTATGTTCTGAATGAACAGTCACGAAATCACTAGTACTTTCAAAGGTGTCACTTATGGGAGTGACAAATAGATGCACTGGGACATAAGGCATTGGATGTCATCCAAGCAACCAGATTTCGATCTGACCGTTGCGCAGCAGTCGTTGCTATCTAGCGATGCTTGTAAATCAAGAAATTAGAATGGAATAGTCAAGGTTTTGTTTTTTATGGAAAAAGAAGTTCAAAATTTATTTTATTTTTCCATAATAAATTTTTAAATTGATCTAAATTTAAATAATATTTTTCATTTTTCTATCATCTTACTATTGATGCTCAAAAATTCTTAATAGACGTTAACGACAAAAAAAATTCGAAATTATATTCATGATTTCTCTTTTTGTTAGCTAAACCTGTTAGTAATCTTAAACGTGCTGCTTTTAAATTGGTAGAATAATTAAAAAAAGGGAAGGAAAATGCTTTCACCCGCATCAATTTCTTCCTTTACATTTATCCATCATTTCGCTATTGTCGATCAGAAATTCTTAATAGACGTTAATGACAAGAAAAATCGGAAACATATTAAAGATTTCTCTTTTGGTTTGATTAGTTGTAAATAAAATTCAAGCTAAACTGTTGAGATCTGATTGTATTTATTATTGAGGTTATCTTTCTTAAATGCGTGATAATTTTACCATGAATTTAAATATAAGAATTGACAAAATTCGCACAGAAAAAATCGGGAGATTTAATTTCCTTGACACTGCAGTTTAACGAAAAGCAATTGAGTCGATTCAAGTTCATGTGATAAGCATAAAATGCACGGCAATAATTCAATTTCGGAATATATGTTGCATCTTGTAGGAGAGAAAAGAACTTAATTTCACTACATAGCGTAAAACAACGCGTAGTTAAGTGTTAAATGACATCCGCTATTATGTTCGTCATGTGAATTGACTCTAACTTGTTTCTTACATAATAGCTATCTATGAAACGTATTCGCATTTAAAAGAAAAATAAGCTTATTATCTTAAATTCATATCAGCACATAGGATGTCCCAAAATAACAGTCTATGGCACTTGAATTTCCGAGCAACGCTGTCTGGCGACCCAACAACCATGTAGGCAATAGCTAACAGTTAGAGCCGACTACGAGGTAGTCTAAGTCAAGAAGAAAAGTTTGAAAAAAAAACCCATATAAATTCCAATCTCTATATTTATTTTAAGACTAAGTGTACAGCACTTATTCGCTATAGCTTTCAGTATCCTTTCTGCTTCTTCTAAAAGTGCAGGCCTGCACAAAACAATTTAGAAAGATCAAGCTTACAAAATGATATGAAAGGACAGGCACAAATGCAAGCCGACACTTTGTGGTCGAGTCCAAATTTTGATACATGGACGCTAATATGCATCTTGGCATTAGACTGTCTTCCCAACATCTTCTGTGCAGAACGTCAAGAAGGAGCAGAATTGTCATGATAGTCGCAATGATAACCAGAGCCGAATTTACACATTTCTACGCCCTAAGGCGAAACATATTGTTTCAAAAATCTTTCTGTGGGTGTATGGTGTAAACAGTCCAACACGCAGGATAATAGAGAATGAAGGTTTATTCACAAATATGCAGGAAAACACGTAGCACAGGCAACAGGAAACAATAGATATTGCACAGATTAGCAACGTAAACAGGCAACAATTCAGAGGTAATAACAGTTCAGCACTTTGAGATTTAGCAACACAAACAGTCAGTAAATCACTAATAACGACAATGACAGCTCTTTCAATAGCGCTCACCTCACCAAAACTCCAAAGTCTTTCCAATCGATCAACACACCTGTCTCCAAGAACAGCCCTTAAATACTCTCTCCGACAGGCCGTGACGTCACATGGAGTTTTCTGGTACATTCAAGCGTATTTTCTTTCCTAATAGAGATATCGAGAAAAGGATAGAATTTTCTGGAATCTTCGATTTGTCGCCATGTCGCCAAAATGGTCGCCAAGGTCAGGGGTCCAGGTCTGGCCATAACATACTTACCCCTGTAAAACTCTCTTCCCAAACACAAGACCAGTCAGGCAGGAAAGCGACATTACATTTTTGCAACAATATTCTACCCTCCCTCTCCTCTCAAAAAAGTTAATATATAATTTTCAATTCCATATACAATAATTTATTTTTGAAACATACGAGTATAAGCATTTAATACAATATTTGTAATTCCTGACCAACATTAAATTTTTAATTCAAAATTACACTATTTGTGAAATCATAATAACGCCTACAAAAATACTCCATTTCTTGAAATCCCCTGAAATACATAATAGTTCTTCTTCGTTGGCACTTTTATCCGTAAATAGGTTTGAAAGGTCATTGAAGTAGGCAGATCTTTCTAAATCTCTTTCAATGTAAATAAATTCAAAGGCAAGAGACAAACTATAAGCCCCACAGAAGATAAAAAATGCATCGCTCAATACGTTTTATATAACGAATGCAAATTTTAAAAGCATCACTTAAAAGCATATGACCTTTTGAAAATAATGAAATTTTTTTAAATATTTGGTTGTTATTTCTTCAGTACATGCGCTCTCAGATGGCTGCGCCCTAGGCCATGGCCTAGGTTGGCCCTATGGGAAATCTGACCCTGTTGATAGCAGTTAATTAATGTACACTTGCACATAAAATAAATTTGGAGGGTGAAATTTCTATACTTTTTTCCAACAAGTCTTTCCTTTATAACAACCAACTCCTTCAACAACCTTTCCAACAACTCCTTTCTTTGTTAAGCTACATAGAAGCCCGCTCTATCTTTAACTAATGAGTTGAACTACGTCCCCACGTCGTTATCGGGCTTTAGATAACGCTGCTCGGACGTTCGAGCGCCACTGACTGTGTAAAAGTTCGATTCTCTAGCGCCGAAACTTCACCGAAGTCCATTCAAGCACGTATCTAATAAAAGCCCATTTTTTCCCGCAGTGAAGTTTTAATGAAGTTTTTTCCATCGAGGCTCTAATAGCATTCCATCCATTACTGGAAGCTTTACTCTCGAAGGTTTTAAGCTTCTCAAATCGAAGCGGTGCGTGAGCGTCAAAACGAAATGCTTTGATGAAAAATTCGTGTTGCCCAGCTGAAAGTCAACTTAAAGAGGGTCTCGCAGCCCGATATTAATTGCCATAGCAACGGGACAGCTAGAAGTTTCAGATGGGAAATCCATTTCGCACGGCAACTTGATGCAGCACTCAAACGGGAATGCCGCACCTAAAAGCGAGCTTTCTCATTAATTCAAGCTTCCGGGTTCGAAATGCATTGTGTTATCTACTTCCTGCTTCGATATAAACAACCAATAAGTGAACAAAGGCGTAAAAGTAATAGTTAAGATAGAGTAGGGGGGAAATAATACACTGTGACTAAAAAAGGTTAAACTAGAATCTTTTGGTCTCGAACAATAGAATTTTACCATTTCTGATTCGGAAATATTGGCGACTTGGATTGATATTGGAATTGGCGGAAATATTGGAATTTGACATTACTTAAGTTGACTCAACTTAAGTAATGTCAAAATCATATGACAAAGGAACTTCCGCATGTTCATCTAACATCTAGCTGTTCGCTGGGTGGCTGCCATGACTTGTCCTTTAACATCCAGGAAGATGCGCAAACGATTCCATAATGAAATTGTCACAGACCGTTTGATGCGCTTCACTTGAGCATGCGTTGACTCTATTGAGTAGATATTATGAGAATTTGCTTATTCAATAATTTGTTTTCCCAGTCGTATATTGTTTAGCAACGGATTCGGAAACCCTCCGCGCTTTTGCGCATGTGCTGGGCGGAATTATTTTCATCAAAATGGGGGGGGGGGGAGTGAAGAATGGAAGTGTGATGTTTACATTTACTGAGCGTGATCTAACCAAGAACTCCAGAAATGCGCTTATATGACTCATAGCCTGACACCCCTTTCTGGTGTAAAATGGTCCAAAAGTGGTAGTCTCGGAATCCGTTGCTGAACAGTATGTCCCGATACTTACTTATTCAGCTGGCTTATTTTGTGGCATTAAATTCTCATGGGTTTTGTATTTTGTTAAAGAATTATAAAATATTTAATAAATAAGATATAAAATAGTAACAGTGAAAAGCAAATTACATTAGGAAATTCACTGGAATTTAAAGTTTTCTTATTTGTTTTCAAGTAGAAATATATAATTATACAGAAGTATTATAAAAATGAACTATCCTATTAAAATAACTTTTGACGAGGATTTTTCATTATTTGTAAGTAATAAAGACTTTATAAAGAAAGTGAGCAGTAAGTAGAATTTTGCGTATGCGCATTATCAAAGGGTTTCAGTCTCCTATTCTTATATTCAAACAAAAATTATTGTCGGATGGAAGGAACCGCAAGAATTTTAATTAGCTTCTTGAATATTTTAATAGCTTTCTCGTAGCTCAACAAAAATAAATATTAAGTCATTTTTATTATTTTATTTATTTTGCTTATGAAGCAAACGATTCGTATTAATCTATTTTTCGTTTTGTAAAATGTTATTTTTGTTTTGTTTTGTGGATATGTCATTATTCCTTCTTAATTATATTGTGAGATGCTTGTTAAAACAAACGTAACTAAAAGCTGCTCTCAGGCCAATAAACTCCTCTTTTCAAGGCAAATCTTTGGAATCTACAAGAGATAGTGAGAGACGGTCATTTTCCTATAGAGTCTTACACCGCTTTCTCACATCCCTATTTTGACCAGGCCGGCAAAAAATACCCACCGGTTTTCAGTCGTGGCCATTCACTTCTTCAGTTTACCCACCCTCCACCCCAGCTGGCGACAAAGAAAGACCCTTCGAAGCCGGCAAGTGTGAAGGGGGCTTAGTTTATGAATTATCCGGAACAGAAGGGAAACATCCGTTAACTCATGAAAAAAATAGCGACTACTGTTTGAAGTTGTGGGTGTAATTACAACAACGCACAATCATTTTTACCACACGTTATAAGGGACGTCACGTCCAAATCCGGGAGAGAATGTACTCGAATTTTCGATATTCACTATTTGTTGCAGCGAATATGTTGACTTTGTAGAGCTCTTAACAACAAAAACATCTGAAGATGCATCATTCACTACAACTGGTGTCCCGGGCGTGATAAATATATATTGGGATTTTATGAATATAGCCATGAAGCATCAAGTCTATGATTTTTTTCATCAAGAAACGGAAATTAAAATAATTGAAATTAAGCGTAAGGTTCATTCCTTCTTTTATATACGGCAAAATATTACTTTACATATCCCTCAGGGGAAAAAATCCTAACCACGCCTTTGGTCTTAACCTTTACAACTATTTGGTCGTAACTTTAATTATATCCATTCCTCATACCGATAAAAAGAGTGGTTATAATGATGAAACGGCTGCACAGAAATAAAATCTGTGTTTATAAGAGTTTTTCGACCTTTTAAATAGCAACGGTGCTGCCAAGGAGGGAAAAACATGAACTTCATTATTTCGTCCCTGCCCACCTCAAACATAACAGACCAATGGACACCTGTACACCGCATTAACATTCAAGTAATGCTGCATCGTAACCAGCAGTATTAAAACTGGCTTATAAGCGACCGAAACATACCCAGAAAAAGCTAATCAGTTAATTCTGCGTAGAAAGCGTTTACCCGGGTGTTTTCCCCTCCTTAAAGAGGTTTTTCTCGGAAATAAAAAGCTCATTTTAGAGAATTTTGTCTAGAAAGCGGCCTGGTGTTATTGACCACAGCCAAAGTTCAAGGTCATCAACCTATTGTTTCTATTCTTGGCGGGCGGATGGGCGTGAGCGTGGCGATGCAGAACCTCGCCAAATGGATTCGTTGTGTGGAGAGAATGGAGAAAATGAATTATTTGACGTGAATGTCATCGCTTTTTGATGGTTATGGAAATACGAATTATCCGTTATTATTGAGAGGCTTTTTTGTGTTTGGCTCAATTTGTGTTCTATCTTGGCACCGAGATGGAAACTGAAATGGATTTTTAGAATAGATTCAGATTTCAAAACCCTCGTTTAGTATAACTGTCATTTTTGCCTAATTAATCTATTCTTGGCTATTTATGATAATGATTGAAATAGGCGCATCAGTGAAAATATGTTGAACTGAATAAAAGCTGTCTTCCTTTTTAAAAAAATATATGGTTAGAAATGTCTAGTCAATGACATGAAACTTTTTCATAACAGGGAAACTAATGATGAACATTTTTTTTAATACTGAAAATAGCACATAATTTTACTACGATAAATTGTTATTCTAAAGATTAAACATCAAACTAACCCCAATTCGATTTGCACTGTAAATAAAGTTTGGTAGCTTGAAGGCTTCCCATAGAAAATCGATGACCACCTATTCTCAATATTTTTTACCTAATAAATATCGGATGCCCCTATGAGTTAAATATATAAGGTAATAAATTATAATTTTATATCAGAAAGAGTTGAGTTCGTACAAATAAAGTTAATGTATAAATTAATAATATTAAGCAAAGAAATTTTATGCATGAAAACAGTTAAAGATTGTATGTATCTATTTTTTTTACTATTTCATATACACATATGGATATACTTAGTTTCGATAAACGACTTTCCCACTGGAGTGAACGAGCCAATTTTGAATTTAATCCCGAAAATAAAAAAAAAGATCAAATGCCGAATTGGTGTGCAAGTTATCTTGATATGTTCAAATAATGTGATTTCCGACGATTCTTGCACCCACAAGAATCCACTAACTGTTATGACACATCCGCATGTGACACTTGAGTACAATATGCTCTCATTATCGATGGGGTTGCCATATGTTCCGTATATACGGGACTATCACCGTATTTCACTATTTGGTCCAGTATTACTATTTGTCCCGTTTTCTCTCTAAACTATTTATAAGTAAGAAACATCGATATTGGCAACACTGAGATTTTATTCAACCAGTTTGTATACCTAAAAGATTATTTAAAATATTAATAAGTTCTATTATATGGAGAAAATCATGGAAAAGATGTTTCTTCGATTTTATTCCCTCAATAGTCGATTTTATTTTATATTTTGGATTGATGGCTTTCATCTGTTTTTGAGATATTTTCTTCTTAATTCATTTGCTGTTCATGCTGTTTGAAAACGACTCTTCGGAAGTTATCGCAGGAAAATGCCCAAATTTCGCTTAATTTTTAAATAATTAAAAATTTTAAAAATCCATCCAAGGTGCACTTTTCCATCCTGCAAAGTATATTTATGCCAAATTTGGTAACTCTAAGTCCATGTAGAGAACAGACAGACACACATACGCACATTCGTTTTTACTATAAGTAGGAATTTTAATTTTTTTTTTTCTGCAGCCATAAAGGAGGTTTCAAACATATTCCTTCGACTGAATATGAATTGGGAGTGAAAAATATTTCAGAAGCCTTGACATAGAATCTATGTATCTCTTAGCAATCGATTGTAAAATATAAGTTCGCTCACAAATACAAATTCTATCTATGACAATTGTTGAATGTTTCTAACTCAATAGGAAAAAAAATCCTTAAAACTTTTAAATGTCTTTTTCCATATAATCGGTATTTTTTGTTTAATTCTTTTGTAGTGTTTGTGGTATTCGAATTTCTAACAAGGAGATAGTTTATCTTAACATGTTCAATAGAAAATATCTGCTAGAACGACAAACACCAGTTGGACGAAGAGTGGGCAAACCAATATAAAGGGACATGTTTGGGTTGTGTGGCTGGAGGACTTGTATCTCCTTTTATTTTATAAGCGTTTTGCCCAAGTAAATGAGCGGCGCATTGCTCAGAATATATAGACGGAGGACAGACGTCAACAGAGTTTGGGTGGAATGAGTGAAGATAGAATTAGGGTTCTACTTCTGGTAGGAGGAGTTCGGATTGATTGATACGCGGGAACTATGACACAGTCCATAAATTTTGATGATTGGAATGTCTCGAGAAGTTCACATCCCCTCATACATATGCCACTGTAACCCTTAGTGCACGGTATATTTTTCGGCCATGTGGAGTCAAAAGTTAATTAACAAATGAATCAAACCGCTAATCTTCTAGTCAAAGTGAATTTTACTCTAAGTATGTATTGTGTGATTTCTTTAACTAGTTACGTTTTCCTACCAGGGAATCTACTCCAAAGGTAGAGAAAAAACATTTATTTTTCTGAACTACATTAAGCTTTGAGGTTGTTTAGGATTGTTTTTGCCTGACCACTTTTTTTTTAAATGAAAAAATGCTCTTGAGGCAGATTGATACAATTGACTCCGGGGCACATTGATACGCGTTTTCTGTGTGTATGAATGTGCCTTAACAGCAAATATTTTGCAAAATCGTCTTCAGAAATTGAAAAAACGTAAAAATGAACTATCTAAGAGAAACACGCAATCAATTATTTGTTTTAAACTATGAAAACAGTTTGAATTTCATTTCGAAAATGAAAAGTATTGTTGTAAATTAAATTTAAAATATTTTTTTACGAATTTATCAAAATTGTAGAAAAAAAATTGTACAGAAACTTAATTAATACCATCAAAAAGAGAATTTTTCGCATTTCAGATGGGGTAAAAATTATTTTTGTGCTATATTATTTTCGCCAGTCGTCAAGGAAGAACGCGAAAATTTCCCTTAATTTTTAATTAATTAAAATTTCAAGAAACGCCTTCGAGGTACACATTCCCTCCTTCCAAAGTAATTTTACACGCAAGCACATATATTCTCCTTTGTTATTTGTAGAGATAAATTATTTTCTGAGGCATCGTTTCATTTTTCCAGTCTCCTTAAAAATGTTGAATTTTGATTAAAATAAAAGTTTACTACTTTGTTAAACTTTTAAAACTTGATTTGGAATACTAAATTTATTGATAAAACAAATTTTGTTTTGTCCGCACACCTATTAACCATCATTATTTTCGATATTTCTGTGTGTATCAATGTACCCCTAAAATGGTGCAGTTTGATAAAAATCCATTTTTAGGAAAAAAAGTATAATAAGTAATTTATTATGTCATTAATGACCAAAACTCGACTGAAATCCTGTATTAGATTGATAAATGTATAAATATAGTGAATTAGTTCTAATTATTTCCGTTGGTAATATCATTTTTTAGCTCTCCAAAAAAAAAGTGTATTCCATGTCCCCAATCATTCCCCCCTATTGGCGTTAACTTTTCCTCTCTGGTTCTATGGCATTGTCACGTTCCAGTATATTCGCATTACTACGGAAACATCGAATAGGACTTATCGCTGTTTATTTGTGTGATAATCAAGTTCGTTATCTAGGTATTATTGTTGATTTTGAGATATTTCATTGGTTTCAAAAATCATTGTGTGGTCCATTCAATACAGAACTTTTCATTACGAAAATAAGTGCGAAATCACAGCTTCTGTCGGAAAGATTTGCTTCAATCAACGCCTTTTTTCATGGTATGAGTTATTAGTAGTTAAGGCTGACACAGTGCATTTATACCTAATAAAGATGTTATCAATTTGAGATAGTTTTTAGTGAATTTGGCACAAATAAAAAAGAAATTCGGACAACTTAAGACTTCAGTAGAGGAAGAGAGTAACTTTGAAAATAAGTTACTCTCTCGAAAACCAAACAGCTTTAAAAAAATTATACTAAACTTTGCCATGTTGTTTTCTATGATTTACATACCCTGCAAGTACCCTTTTTTCCTCCCATGGCTGTCGTCCAAACACGTACGCAGCCATGCTTGTCGTGCAGTGACTGGCCAAAAAGCCTGGCGTGCAAATAAGATCAGATATGAAATGAAAGAGTTCCGCTCCGTTCTGATGTTGTAACCCCCAAAACAAATTTCACCCTTACAGACTTATAGTAATAATAGAGTTAAGCCTTTCTCTTAACTCCCTCAAATTATATGAATAAAAACATGCACGGAAAAGTACGGTTAAGTATGCAGCTTGAGTTTAGAGGAATCACATGGTCTCCTTGTTGGATCATAATTCCTTGTTATAATCATAACTAACACACCTGCTTTTGGAAAATTAAAAAAAACAATTAATTATGCTCAGAATGGAAGCTTTCAACCTGTAGTTCGCGTATAATTGTATTGTGTATTAGAGATATGCTAATATGCCAAACACGTTCGGGTTTATAGATCTTCATAAACTTATTTAAACATTTAAAGTCCCCCTCCCCCTGCATTTTCCGATATGTGACATTTATAGATTTAAAAAAATTGTACTGAGTACTGTTACTTACTTTTGTAAATATCTGTTTCAAAATTATTTTATTATTTTAAATTTGTTCATTCGCTTCAATGGAATCAGTTACTGTTCAGATGATACACCTCAAATTCATGTGGTGCCATTCCTTAATTTTGAAAAGTACTGTACATCCTGAAAGAAGAAGAAAGGAAGTGACGTCCCACCGCAGCATAAAACAATGTGAAATTCGATGTCAGATGACAAGCGCAGTTACGCGATTGCAATGTCTCGTGAATTATTTCCATTGTCGATTATTTTACTTCTCCTACATTGCAAATCAATGATCTCTTTATTGGTAAACGAAGAGGAATTTTTAGAGAGATATTAAAAATCTACTGGTTGACTCTGAAATGTAAATTGGTGCGCATGTGACGGCCTCATTGACGACAATCAAATTGACATCAATTTTTCACCAAATTTGGCAATCCATTAATTTAGCTTCAGAGTTTCGATATTGTGGTATTGTCATGAAGCATAAAGTATTTTTCCGGCTTTCCTTTAAGTCCTTATTAAGTACTGTGGTTCCCTTGATATGCAAAACTGAGGCTATGAGACAACTGTCGAAAATTCTTGACTGTGTTGTTGCTGGTAATTACATTCACGTACATAAATTAAGAACAATGACAGCTTGTACGAATAAAGTCGAGAAGGAAAAAAATTACTTTAAGAATAAAGCCTTTTTAACACAAAGAAGGTACAGAACAAAAAATGCGGTACATATACCACAATACCTAAGAAAAATACTACCTATGGCAAAGGGAGAATAGATGTCTGGTCTAGATAAACTTACACCATATGAGGTTTCTTTTGATGATTAATATACGGTAAGTTGTATGCTTACCGTATGCCATATGACAATCAATAAAACGTCTGGGCATGCTGAGTACTAAATCATGCAGCTGTTCTTGCGGTGGGCCTTCCCGCTCTTGAATCAGTGCTATCCGAAGTTATGGTATATACATCTAGGAGATGGATGACGTGCTGCAACTCTTCGTCAGAGCATGAACCCTTCAAATTGGAGGAGAAAGCTGGTCACTCGCAAGGGTAATTCTTATCCTTTTCTTCAAGGCTTTCGTCCATAAGGGTTGCACGGTGAGGACGAGAGTTGTCATCCGTAAAGAAAAGATTTTGCAACCACTGTACCCCTGAACAGACGAACATGTTGTTGTAGAATAATATCCGTGTTACATGACTCCGTGTTGAATACAGAGGTGTTTTCGAGAACCCAGGGTGATACCACGTCTAACCGACAATCACGCAACCCTAACGGTGGTATTCAATAACATTTTCTTGGTTGTAACGCAACCCAAATTTTCTTCATATGACTAAAGGGCATGAGTCAGATTTCACAAAAAACTTGGATTCGTCAGAAAATAACACTGTCTGGCGTCCAGTTAACGTATTTTCTGCACCACCCTAACCGAACCAGCAGTAAACTACCGGGAGTGGGGCACATCTGACAGGCATGCAGGAATGTAGACTATACTCTCCAAACGTCTGTATATGGTTTGTCTCAAAACTGCGGTACCTCTTGATACCGATAACTGTCTGTATAGGTTCTGCTGCAATACTTTGCCTGTTCTTTTTGACAGTTATTGCCAAATGCCTGCCGTCTTTCGACGTTGTAACCTGGGGACGACCTGTATTGAAGCGTCTTAAATTTCTATCTTCTTGGATCCGCTGCCATAGCCTAGATGTGACATTCAGGCCGATTTCCAGTTCCTGGAATACTCTCGTTTGTGTCCAGCCACATTCTTACCATCCGTCCATTATTTCGGCCAAAATGTATCTCCATATGAATTCTCTGAGTCATAGCTACTCTTCAATGATAGTCTAAGGGTTACATGATGGTTTTGAACTACACTACATTACAAAAATATTTGTTTTATATACTGTGAAGATTCCAGGACAGCTGTTCAAATCGGCCTCGCCAAAGTAACCACCTGGACTGTCGGAAAGCTCAACAATGGAGTAGTCACACAAAGAGCTTTTTTTTCACTCCATGCCTGATAGATGAACGTCTGTGGATCTAGTGACACTTGGCACACAAAACCTTTTCAGAACTCCCAATTAAGAAGGAGTGATGGATGTCCTTTCTCAGTTGAACTGAGACGAGACTATCCATAGCCGCTAATAGCCGAGACTGTCACTGGACATAAATCAATTGCCTGGTGGAAAGAAGTCACCCCACTGGCGGACGTCATCGAATTCTTAGCCAACTCTCACGAGTTGGGCGGACATTGTTCCTAGAAAAACGAGGATTTAAGCTGCGGCGGGGGACAAAAAAAAAGGGAAGTTGGTTTTTGATCGGCGAGCACCTCTTGATCGGATTCCGATCATAGGATCGTTATTCCATTCTTCGGATCGGTTTTCAAAGTAACTGGGTCCCGTGCGACCAGTTGTGTAGCTGCGAGAAGCATCGTTAAGAAGCTGTACGCTTCTGTTTAACTTTTTCATGAGAGCATAGCTCTCGTATCTGAACTGTATGAGTTTTTATCCAAGATGAGCGGATGCTCATGAGGACGTGTTGAACTTTCCGATAGATTTTAAGTAGAGCCGTTGCTCTGAGTGACTGTCATTTCTACCTGCAGAGGCTATCTCAACACCATCCTGTAATTATACTCACGTCTATGATATCTGACTATTCTGTATATAAATCATTACCTTATTTTGTAATCCATAATTAACCAAGAACCTCCGAGTAATTTCAAAATAAAATTCATTTTAGTGATACTAGTCTAGCTGTTAATTTACGCTACCGTAGGTCTCTAAACGTCACACCATCAACTTCTCTGTCGATTACGAAGTATTTTCTGTGCAATCCATTGGCTCTTTTAAGCTTGAAGCACAAACCTTTTATTCCAGAAAATACATGCAATTATATTTCATCAGAAATTTTTGCTCTAGCGCGGGTTTTTTTTCTGAAATTCTCAAATATTCTTGAACTTATAGATATGGGTGCATTAATAGTACATTGATGACAGTAAATCTTACACAGTAAACGGCTTTACATTCTATTTATTTGTTTACTTATCTTGAACTAGGTGATATGCCCGGCGTTTGCTCTGAATGAAAATATTCTCATGTACAATTTTGGCGTGGCGCTTACAAATATATAGAGAACAAATATAAACATTTTTAAAAATATACGTAATATTTTCGATGCAATAAATATTTTTATATAAAATGTTATAAAACGCAAGATCTTCTTATCGTCTGAAACGCGGTTTTTCATTAAAATGGAAATATCAGTTGCATCAAACATTTGTTAAATCTTGTAGTTCCTCGAAAAATCGCAGACCCTGCCAAACGACTTTTAAAAACGGCGAAAAGCTTATCTCTTCCGTATGTTATTAATAAGTTTTAAAGAATGATACAAAATTCAATTAAATATTGCGAGTAGGAATTCGCAGACAAATAAGTAAAAGGATTTAAAATATCTATAACATTTTCATTCAGTAAGACCGTCAATGCCAAAAATAAAATAATCTTTTCTGTATATGGAAACATATTTTTAATTAATAAAAAAAATAATTATCATGAAACCTTCACTAAAACCTTCCTTATGCTTCCTAGTATCTGTGATCAAAACTTATTCGGTAGTTTGATTGTATGTGATTGAAATACTCTGAACAAATTGGAATTTCAATCACTTTTATAATATATTTTAATTTTTAATGAATGTTCAAGTATTTTCTTGTTTTATGACATTCCTGGTGGCTTAATTTTCTTCATAGCATTGTTTCCAGCGCCTCACGCTTTTACGATTATGTTTTGAAGTCCAAGTTTCTCTTGAAAAAATTTCTTCTTTTACGTACGAGTAAAAGTGTACACGAAAAAAGTGTATCTTTTATATCTTTTTATTTTTATTATTCTCTATAATTATTATAGAATGTTAAAATATTTTTTCTCAAATTCTCTACCACATGACGCCACTCGTATAGAAACAAAATTTAAGTAAATTGATAATTGAGTTCTAAAAATATTAAAATATTGTACGATCATCGGGAACACATAATTGTAAAAAATGTCAGAATTCTAGTACAGAAGAATATCTCGTAACAGGCACCCAGTGAACCGGTAATACCAAAATAACGTCACTTTTGAAGACGAAAATTTAAACCCCGAATTTAGGTAATGTAATGGGTTAGTGAGGAGCAGACACAGGCTTCAGTTTATGTAGACAATTCTGTCCCTATCACACTCTCTCTTAATGGTGGCAAAATATCTGAATATGCCCGGGGAAAATAGCAAGATGATGATGAAGAGGGAAGATACACGCATACCAAGAAACTTAAGTGGAAGGAAGCAGACGGAGGAATGTAGACTTTCATAACATTTGCAGATAAGTGGTGTTATGAAGCTTCATTGCATACACAGTTCATTTTTGAAACTCCTCTGGTAGGAAGATTTTCAAAATTATTTGCCATCACGCTAAGAAAGGCGCAACTTGGCGATAGTAACCATCACCGGCTGCGGTCCAACCCCTCCCGAAGGAAGTACGCCCCGTCATCGGAGTGGAGGTAACTCAATCCTACTCCACTATTATACCCCCAGGAGAAGCGAGAACCCGCTTACTTATCCGGTGGCTTCTCATCCCCGAACTTTTGCCCCCCCCCCTCCGGGGGATTATTGTTGGGGGTATTATCATCATTATTGTTGTGATC
>BGPR01001021.1:175088-223180 GCA_013235015.1 Araneus ventricosus | reverse complement strand
TATTATCATCATTATTGTTGTGATCCTCTGTATTCGTGCCCCCCTCCGGTTGATTATTGTTGGAGGTATTATCATTATTGTTGTGATCCTTTCTATTCGTGCCCCCCTCCGGGGGATTATTGTTGGGGTATTATCATTATTGTTGTGATCCTCTGCATTTGCTCCTACGAATTATCACTTAAGAAAAACTGATAAAACTTATCCTTCTGTTATCATCTATGAAGAAGAAACTCTTCCAATTTCCGCAGCGGATTGCGTAAAAGTTCAGTTATGGAAACCAGAAAAGATCAGTACTATCACTATAATCATTGTCACTGCTAATAAAACTGTCTAATATAAAGTATTTGACTCAAACAACTGTAAGGAGGATAGTTTTCTACCTCGCTCCTTGTAGTTCCATCACTAATAATTTTACGCAAAACATTCGTGATGGTAATATTAATCTGCCCCACATCTGTTGTTTTTCTCTTTTCAATTGCTCAATTGTTTACGTTTAATGGTGCAACAACAGTAGTCAAAGCTTTTAAAGTACTGAGTAAGAGACTAGCAACTGTGCTGTACCGAGATGTCTGCGAGGGAGCAATTACAGTAATTTGTATGGAGCCAGAAATGCAGGGGCGTGCTCGTTTTCCATTTAGAGCTTGGATGGGCGGTTCCCCTGGGACTGGGAGAAGGTAGGGTTGTTGTAAATCATATTTCATTTTTTTTGTTTTAACACAATTTGCATACCTGTTATACCGTTATGACTGGGAATGGTGGAAGGCGAGAGCAGTTTTAACTCTGATTGGAATGGAGAGGAAACTAAATTCAAGGTTAGTTGAAGATAAACGCAGTTAGTGATTATGAAATCGAGTAATTTTACAAAATGGATCGTGTCGCCTGGCTTTGATAAATTGTCAGAATGAGAACTAATTGGCAGCTAGAAACTCTTTTGAATTATCGACGTATTGATCTGTCTTAGACATGTGCAAATTAAACAATGTTAACCAAATTTCAATAGATTCGAACCCGATTTGATGTCAAAATTTAGTTAATTAATTGAAATCAATCTGCCGTAAGCTTCCATAAATGTTGTGTACTTAAAATTTTATTCAATAAGATCTTCCTGAACACAAAAATGTGTAGACAATTATAGCTGTTATTTCTTATGATTTAATCTACAATATAAAACTAATAAATGTTTATTTGTGTTAACATGAGTCGTAAATATTGGTTCGTTTGCTAAAAAAAATGCTTCGATTTTATTTTTCCTTACAACTCAAACTATAAGCAAGAAACTGTTACCTCGGAATAATAAACATTTAATAGTGGCATTTCTAATTGGCATTTTACCTTTTCCTGTTAAACTTCTTTTAACTTCTCAAAATTGCATAATTATGATTATGCCATTTCTTGTGATTTATCCAACATTATGAATTTACAAATGTTATTTTGCGTTAACATGAGTCAGCAATATTGGTTTTCTTGTTGAAAAATGTTTCGTTTTCTTTTCATTCCTTTTTTCCCCAATTCAGTCACAGAAGAAAAAACAGCAAAACCTTTGAATAGAAAAAAAATTAAACATATTTTATTTTAACATTATTAATGGTTTTACCATTGCCACTCAAGCTTTCTTTTCACCTCCCAAATTTAAACTCCAAATAACAAAACGAAGTATTTTCAGTTTTGAACAAAAAAATCTATTTGAAATAGATATCCAGCCAGCTTCATTGAAATGTTTTTACTCAAGAGGATGTGTGCAGTATTTTTTGCTAACAAATATTGGAGAATACCTGTAAAAAATTACCAAAACTGTTCTGCGATACCCATATTTAAGAAACTTTGTTTCTTAATACACTTTTATGGATTCATAGATAACCATTATTTTTGGATTAAAGATACTCTTCTATAATACTTTATTTGTATGTGTGTAAGGTTTGTTTTAT
Source organism: Araneus ventricosus (assembly GCA_013235015.1). Lineage (NCBI taxonomy): Eukaryota > Metazoa > Arthropoda > Arachnida > Araneae > Araneidae > Araneus > Araneus ventricosus. The sequence continues at coordinate 221,255 of BGPR01001021.1, read as the reverse complement.
CTTAAAAATCAATAGTTTTTTAAACATTATTGCTGTTGTGCTTGCCACCATTACTGTTAAGAAAACAAAAATCACTTCTGTTAAAAATGCAGAGCTTAAACTTTTTGTACAAACGACTTCTTTTCTTCAGTAAAAAAACACCAAAAAACAAATTCCAGGACCTCAAATATGCAGGGATAATTTTTGCGGACCAACAAGAGCAATCATAAGTGCCAAAATAAAATAGACCAATGTAGCAGTGACTAATTATAAAAAAAGAAATTGTCTAAACATATTCCTTTGCAAAACTTTAAGGAAATTCAAAACAAGGTGACTTTTTGTTGTATTTTAGCCTACTAACACAGAAAAATTTGACAAAAAAAGCACTCAACCCCAAATCAATGCACATGACCCCATTTAGGGTTTTAGAAACCCTAGCTTAGAACATTAAACATGTTTCGTCTTTCTACGGTACGCAGATTTCCCGCTATTCATTTTTCTTCCTTTTTTACTTTCTCGTATACGAAGTATACAAAGAGAAAGTATTGTAATCGTCAAAAAATTCGAACTCGAGATTTTGACGAATCTCCACGTTTTAGACCTCCCTGAGTCCGAAAAACACAATTTTGGAATTATGTCTGTCTGTGTGTGTGTCTGTGAACACGATAACTCGCAAACTATTAGAGCTACGGGGATAAAATTTGGTATGTGGTCTTTAAACATAATTTGTAGGTTTCTATCAAATTTTGGACAAAATCCGTCAACGGGAAGTCTGTCTGTCTGTATGTTCGATAACATGCGAACGCTATAACTCAAAAACTTGAAAAGCCAGATGGATAAAATTTAATACACTGTTTTATCGTCATGAATGTAGGTCCGTATAAAATTTTGGGCCAAATCCGTCAAAGGGTTGATTGTCTGTCGGTCTGTATAATCGCATACTTGTTCAACTCCATACGCATGCGCAATAGTAGAAATGCCTGTGCAAAGAAGAGACACTTCGAAAACTTGGCAGTTTGCCAAAAACCAATTCTGGCGGCGAGATTTTGTAAGGAAGCAAACATTTAGGTCGTCTCGTTTTACTTGCGTGCTGGAAACAATCTCTGCGCATGCGCAAGCTATTCTCCTGTTTTCTTCTCCGCACGCGGAACTGGCATTGCTCGCGTTTGATAAAAAAATAAATATTGCGAAGTTTTAATACATACGTATCTTTTTGAATATGATTCTTCACCTCAATATTTTATTATCACTATAATCAACAATGAAAAACCTTCTGATAGTCATTGCATTCTGGGTTACAGTTGGTTCGAACTTTTTATCAACGCAGGGGGAAGGGAAATGACAAATGTTTGAAAAGTATACGAGAAAGTTTAGGGGAGGCCACTCCCGCTGGTTACTTTCTCTTATACGAAGTACACGAAGAGAAAGTATTGCAGTCGTCAAAAAAAGTAACTTCGATATTTTGATGAATCTTCAGGGTTCAGAATTCGAAGAGTCCGAAAACACCACACTTGGAATTATCCCAATCTATCTATCTGTAAACGTCAGTGGCGAATCCAGGGGGGGGGGGCTATCAGGCTACACCCCTCCAGAGCCAAGCCAGAATTCTTGATTTTATTTAACATTATTACAACTGTTTTTTCTTAATTTCCCTCTTTCTAAAAAATAATAAAAACATTTCAACATTAATTTCTGGCTTAACAGGCTCGAAAATTTTTCCAATTTTGTAGTCATTCTACTCGTACTTGTAGCTTTGACGCGGTCGAAGACACTTTTTGGCTAGTTATTTCATTGTAATCTTTATTAAATTATCGAAAGTATTGTATTGTTCTTTATGATTCTTATTGTCAGGTGAGTAAAGTCTGTAAAGTTAGTGTTTTGGCTTACTTTAGCCTTGCGGTTTGACATTCATCACGACGATACGAAGATTTTATGACCTCAGCCCCCCCCCCCCAGATCGGACTCCTAGATTCGCCACTAGTAAACGTTATAACTCAAAAACGCAACAAACTAGAAGGATGGAATTTGATATAAAGTCTTGACATTAAAGTTGTATATTTCCACCAAATTTTGGACGAAATACGTCTAGAGAAAGTATGTGTGTTCACGTGTATATGAATGCGTTAACTCAAAAATGCAATTAGCTTGATAGATGAAATATGAAATATAGTTTTATTACTAGAACTGTAGATCTGTATCGTATTTTGGACTAAATCCATCAACGAGTAGGCGCTGTGTCTGTCTTGCCTGTCGAACACATACTTCGTGTGTGAACGCAATAATAAAAACTCGGGAAGCAAGATGGATGGATTTTGGATATATGGTCATGAGAGCTAAACTGAAGAACCTTTGGCGGGGGTCAATCTTACGAACCCTTAGTAAGGTCCTAAGCGTAGGAAGATCACTGGCTTAGGTTTTCTTTAGATTTTCGTTTAAGAAATAATCATGTTTAAAATTTTGAGAAATTTTGTCCAAAACAGAAATTCTGAAGGCTGAAAACGACCGCATCCGCTTGTGTTTTTCGCAAATAATCCTATTTATTTCGGGAAATACCACATAAACCGATCACAGACCGTTTCAAAATGCGTTATCCTATAAATCAAATGTTTACGCTATATTTCATCGCAAAAATCCTTTCCATCAATTCGAACAGGCGTAATTTCGGACAGTTATATAGAGTGTTTCTGACCCCGGAAACCGACGCCATCTTTAACCAAGCATGACTCCAACAACTGCGGTCACGGTTAAACTGGCGCACACGAGTGTCGCGTGACTCTTCGAATTAAACACAACCGTTTCTTCTTTCGATCTTTTTTCCTTTCGTTTTTTCCTCATTCTCATTTCATGTTGACGTTAACTATTCCAGGTGATAAAATATACCTCACCTTGAAAATTCACTGGAGTTTGCATTAACTGTAACTGCATTCATTCCAATGCTGGGTGTGGTTGGAAAAAGATTTCAAAAGAGAAGTAAACAAAAAAAGCGCAACGTTTTATTGGAATTGCGTAGTTGGCACGGCATGTTATGTATTATTCAAAATCCTCAGAAAATTACTTTTTCCCCCTCCACCTCTTCGTGCTGCCAGATTTGAACTCTGAATTCCCTCTGATTAGGGTACTTGGGTCTAGTTTAATGAGTTAGATACACCAAGGTCATGTTTTGGGGAGGCAGGTGGTTTCAGGCAGAGAATACGAACACTTGTTTTTCCATGAATCTTTTTTATTTCTTTAACAAGCCAAAATATAACAATTGAATGGCTATTAACGGAAGCAAAGTATATTCTTTATAGCATAAACACATTAATTATTTTTCAAGCCGTATTAGACAATCATACGGGTCTTTGAATTCTCTTAGTACAACTCGTGTCGAGTATTTGATCTTGAAAAAGGCGCATTATTTCATATTGATCTAAGAGCATTCAAAGCAGAGGATCCAGTGCCGCACATCCCTGGTTTATGCGCCGAACATCAACATAACAGATATATACGTATACACAGCATCGGAGCATTTAACCTTGATATACACAGATTGCCCACTCTAATCGTGACCCAATAACTAACAGATAAGCATATACTCGCAGCTGGAAAAATGCTTTAAATAACGTAAAGATTCATATTTTATATCGTTTAAGTCGATAAATGTATCGCTTTAAAAAATTGCGAAGTCTAAATTTTTATGCAGTTCCCCGGTCCCATGAGTCATGTTTAGTAAAATATTCTTTACACACTAATATTTTAAACAAAAAAAGTTTCACACTAAAACTGGCCGAGTTATGAAGCTTTGAATATCACTACTTTTGACTATTTTAGATGATTTCAACAGGCGCCGCAAGAAAGATCAGCTAATCAGCGAACGACTCGAGAAGTGGCGGCCGCAGATTGGCCAAATATACTGACATTTAAAGCTACATAACTCAGTCAGTTTTAGTCGCAGCAGAGTGGTGCTTCTTTGTTTGTTTTGAAATGATAGTGTGTCAGGAATATTTTACTAAATGTGATTTATAAGCCCGGAAGACAGTATAAAAATTTAGATGAAAGGTCTTTCTTTACATATTTCGTAAATGTATTGCATTTGAAAGTGCTATTAAGAATTCGACCTTGAGATTGTGATGAATCCATAGAGGAGGAATATACATAGAGGGCGCATAGGGGTTGCAAACCGATTCTCGAGTAAAATCACGTGACTTGCGGACAGATTTTCGATTCGGAGAACGTTCTCTATCGGATTTGTCATAGGGAAGGCGCATTTATTGAAAAAAATGGTTGAGAGAGGAACTAAAGGATCACCCTACTCATTCCACAGGAATGTTAGCATTTACTTATCTGCTTCTTTTTACTATTTAATTCTTTTTTTAAAAAAGCAGCATTGCATAACATTATATACAATATTCGATGTTTATTCGTTATTATGAACACTTTTTGGTATTATTTGATTTCTTGAGAACAATCTGAATATCTGCAATCTGATAGAAAACATTTTTGAGCCTTAAAAATTTCGTATTTTATGCCAAAGTGAAATGTTTTACGGTTTACACAAAAATGCTGTTTGGCTCCTTATATCCGTGTTTTGGCGCCTTCGTTTCTTCTTCAAATATCCCGCGTTTAGAAAGTTGTTAATAGTTACTTGTATGCAGATTGTGTAGTTCGTTTATTTAATATATTACAAGTGAGTAGATGACTCTTGGTAGCTGTTTAGTTGAATTTTGATTTGTAGAGTTTGTGTATTTGCATTGGAAACACTTGTACGTTTGCGGTAAATTTAAAGACGTAAAAATAACTATTTTTTTAATGAATTATTTATTTTTTAAAAAACGGAGATATTTTCATTCGAGTGCATCAATATTTTAAAATAGGAATTGATGAATAACTTTTTAGATATTTCATTAGTTTTGCTTAAACTATTGTTTAAAGCACGAGTATTTGTTTAATTTAACATATCCGCCTAATCTAGTTATAATTCGTTACATCAATGCAAAACATGTTTAAAATGATGTACGAGTTACTTTCGCAAGGCTCACATCTTATGAAAAAACGTTTCCTAGGGCATAGAAATCGCAAGTTAATTTTTACTACTTATAATATTGCATACTATGTAATATATGTACATTTATCAAATGTAGGAATAGTATCAAAATTTAAATTAATTACATTTTCTAGAAATGCACTTTAAATAGTGCGTTTACGTTTTAAAATGCGTTTTTATAACAATATAAAATGAAGAAATGAGCACATTAAAGGATTAGAACAGTATACTTCTTATGTATCCATTTTGGCAAATGTAATTTTAAAAAAATTCGATTGTTCAACTTCAATGTATAAACATGGCTTTAGATTTTTCTTCCATTTTTTTGGGGGGTTTTTCCACGAGATGAAAAAAGAAGAAAGGAATGGGGAAAATCCTTGCGCTGAGAAAATTTTAAAGCAACCAATTCAACCAAGATTTGTTCAAAACATTTCGAACAGAATTTTTTTAATCTTTCGCATTACTTCGAAAAAATTTCAAGTCAGAAAAGTAGCAAAAATTGGCAAGTCGATACCTGAATAACCACAAAAGCAGTATATGCAACAAATTTAGAAAAATTCGTTTGTTCTGCTTATTGCGTTAAAAAAATGAAAGCCCGAAATGTTTGCATTACGCAGGCGAAGATATCGCCAAAATTGTTTACGTTTCATGGTGATATGAAGCCAAATGTGGTTTAACCGTGGGTATAAACGCGAAGTAACTCGTACAACAACTTTTTCTACCGCTTGAATGGCAATGCTCTCTCTATGTATATTCCTCCTCTATGGATGAATCTCCACGTTTTAGACTTCTCTGAGTTGGAAGAAAGCTGGGAAAATTCTGTCTATCGGTCGACTTGTTTATGAACGCGATAATTTAAAAACGCAACAAGTTGGATGGAAATTGTTAAGTTGTCTTTACACCAACACTTTACGTTACACTTTACGCAAAGAGCTAGATGGATGAAGTTTTGATAAACTGTTTTTATTCCCAAACTTCTAGATTTGTGTCAAATTTCGGACAAAATCCGCCAAACGGTTGAACATCTGTCGGTCTGTATATTTGTGTGCATATGAATGCGGTATTTCATTATCACTACAAGTTGCATCAATGAAATTAAGTACGTAGTCTTTGAATTGCACATCTGTATGAAATTTTGAATACAATCGTTTAAAAGTAAGAAGTACAAAATTAATTTTCAACTGTCTTCGCGATTCTACAAAACTTAACACAAAACGCGCCAAATTGTGTGAACTAGAAAGTCTCGCTGGTTAATGTAAGAAAAGATGTTCTGCGTATTGTGCAATGTTTTAACGTAATTTACCACAATTTTAATTTAATTAATTTTTAAACTTAACTTAACCCTTCCTTACAGACAAAGTATGTTCAATGTCTGTAAGGAAAGAGTAGTGATTACTACTTGTGACGAATTGAACAGACGCATTTCTTAGTGTCATGCTATGATCTGCTATCTACATTATTTATTGCTTTCAGTATTTTACTGCTTCAGTCGGGATTCAAAAAATTTGTAATATTACGGAAATTTTCTAATACAAATGACTTTTATCTTCCATGATTCTTAATAATAGCTCGTCATGATTTCAAAAATATGTTACGTAACACAAGAGATTGCGTAATGGGTATTTGCTGTCCATTTTCAAACATTGGTTGTTAAATTGGGTAAGAAAAAATTACGCTTTAAATTCAAAAGTATAATCAAATGAGTAAGGGTTTGAAGTATTTTAAATGTATTAACTGATCCTTTTTCTATTATATTAATATTAAACAACCGTTACAAATTTTTCTACAAACTATGAAGCAAAAAAAATTGTTAAAAATTTCATTCTTTACAATTGATAGAAACATTTGCTTAGTTTCAAGAAAATTTCAAAATCTCTTCTCTTTTTTTAAATAAAACAACTGAAAACAAGTATTTAGATTTATTTATTTGTTTCATTTAATATATTAAGGATCCTTTTAGAAGTTAAACTAAGGTTGAGTTTTCTGGGTATAAATGGATTCTTTTCAGTCTCCACTCTTTTATGTATTTCCCGATACAGAAAATCAACCATTTTTTAAAAAATCATATCGACACTTCTTCTTGATAAACTTTCTTAAGCTGTATAAACAGTAAAATAAGAGTAATTTGTCCCATTTTATTTGTTTCTACCTATATTGAGATAAGAACGTTCACCTTGATCGACTGAGATGACCTAAACTTGACAATGGAAGCTATCAGGTGCTTGAGAAATTAAAATAAGAAGATAAGCGACCTTATCCATGCTTACGGCAGCGAAAACGACATAAGTAGGGAAAACTAGGGGTACTTGACCCTACGCGATTTCTCAGATTGTGATATAATTGGTAATTTGTGTGTGTCATTTTTATTTGACTTTTGGTCGTATAGTCAATTGAAGGGGGGTTTTCATTCCAATCAGAAAAGCCATCGTAATGGTGTGTAGGTAAATATGTTTTGGGGGTCCAAAAGTAAATTTTCACTTTTTCATTCCTCAGTGGATTAGAAGTTTACGATTGAAAATATGATGAATTAAATTATTTCCGAGTTTTAAGCATATTTCTAGCTTTAATTTGATATATGACATTTTGCGGTATTTTAATTCTAAGTGGTTTAATTTTTAAATTATTTAGACAAAGTGAAGTTAGGGATACTTGACCCTATCAAAAGCTGTTGCAGCTTTGATGTCGTAGCCGACCGAAGCACATTTTGTGGTTGGGATAAGTTTTCTGGTGCGTGGAGTTTGTCGGCAATATGGCAACACAAAAATAGAGAATAATTACTTAAAAATTGTTTGTTAATATTTGTTTTCAATATGATAATTCAAATAATGCAAATAATTATTTTAGTAAGAATTTTAAAAAGAATTGAAAGAATATTGACTAAAACTTGAAGAAGTACATTTTTCTCGCCTGAGAAAGAGAGATTTATTTATTTATTTGTTATTTTAATAAAAATCTTTTGCTCGAACTATTTGTCATCGTTTGGTTTTATTTAACGTTTCGCCATTACTGTTGAGTTTGTCTTTCTTCCTTGTATTGAATTTTCTCTTAAAATACATTTTTATTCTTTTGCTTTTATTGTTTTTTTAAATATTAGAAGAACCAAGTAAGTCTATTAAGCTTCTCATTTTCTTGTTTTGTTCAAACATTTTTTATATCTTTTTTTGCGTTTTGATGCTATTCTGTTTTTAATTTTCCAAAACGGCAATTGTTCAACACGATAATGGCGTTGCTAGGTTTCCATTTCTGTTGCATTTATTTTTTTTTTCATTTAATTAAATCAATATTTTAATTGTGCATAAAATTTTGAACTAATTTAATTTAATAACTAGATTTAATTTAATGACTTAACTAGTTTAGTTTATTAACTAGATTTTATTAGTAAAAACTGCGATTTATAGTAACCATATTATTTAATTTTTAATATTAGTTTCATTAGTATTATTTGATAATAAAGAGCTTTTTTTAATTCAATATATAACTTAATATCTGAATTTCGCGTACATACAAATTATCAAAAGAATTTTAAATGCGTTTTGTATGTAGGGTCAAAGTATCCCTAGCCTTAGGGTAAAGTATCTCTAAGGTTAGGGATACGTATACTTGACCCTACGCGATTTCATGAAATTAGGTTAATTTCATTCAATTTAGCATAAGTATATATCTCATTCTTAAAACCAAATCTTTTTATGATATTAAAAATTGAAATATTCTAGAAATATAAGAAAAAGTAAAAGTAGGGTCAAGTATCCCTAGTTTCCCCTACATTAAGTATTATGAGTTGATCGTAACTTGTGTGCATGAAAGATTAGAAATTCATCAATAATTCCTTTTTGAAACAAATTTATTAACGAAAGCGAAACCTTTATAACCTCTTGAGACCCAAGGGTATAATCTTCGACCAATTTTAAATAAATTTAAATTATTAAATAAATTATTTAATATAATTAATTATATATAATTAATAGATGACTGCATGAGGCTATCCAAAGCATTGGACAGAACGGCGCCCCATGCCACCGTGTCTGTTACCATTACAGCTACCGAACCGGTTGAATGGACATGGGACGTCAAGGCATTGGACAGAACGCCGTCCCATGTCCCCTTACCTGAAGCCATTACAGCTACGGAACCAGTTGAATGGACATGGGACGTAAAAGTTTTGGACAGAACGCCGCCGTATGCCCCCATACCTGAAGCCATTACAGCTACGGAACCAGTTGAATGGGCATGGGACGTCAAAGCATTGGACAGAAAACCTGCCCCAGGCCCCCGTACTTGAAGCCATTACAGCAACCGAACCGGTTAAGTGCGCTTTAAGGGCTTTGAATGGAAAGCAACTTTTTCTGTAAATAAAATACAAATGTCCATTAAAATGGCCGCGGGATCTCAAGACGATAAAGAAAGAAAAAAAAAAGACTTCTATGAAATTAAAATACTGTTATGTCTGATTTTAAATACGATTATTGAATTTACCAAATTGACCCGATGTTCAATAAGCGAATATAAAATGTTTGAAAAAGTTGCAAACATTTTAACAACTACTTGGTTTCATTGGCAAAAGCTTCAGGATAAACTACATCTAGCTTCCATCAGAATGCACCTCTTGAAATGAATCGGGATATTTTCTGTTTCGGGATTTTTTAAGTTCTGTTTTTGATGTCTCTCGAAAATGCTTCGTATAACATTTCATGAACAAACCTGGGGTGCTCAACTTGAATTTCAACATCATTGGATGTTGGTCTCTGAGATTTTTTGATAGTATTTAGAAAGGCCAGTAGAAGTGGATACTGCCTCTTTGTAAATACGATGGGTGGGGTTTAAGAGATGTTAGCTTGATTTTCGGAATAATTGTCTTAGATTCTTTTTGTTCACATTCTAGATCAATACAGACTATAGTTAACTTGACAGTGAAGAAAAGGCGACAGCCAGCCACTTCACAGATGATTGACGTTCTTTCTGCTGGACTTCGCCAACAACTACAAGTAATTTTTTAAAATTTCAGGTGCGCCAAATATCTATGCTGTGGCGCCTCGCTCTCAAAACAAAAAGAAAAGAGAGAGAAAAAGTTGTCGGGCGGATCGATTCTTTTTTTCTTTCACGTTGCATTTAAGTACATAATCTGTGTATTATTTATTAAACAATCTGGAAATAGGCCCTTAAGAAAAACTAATTTAAACAGAAATACGGCAAAATATTTACAATTGTATATTGCTGAAAATTTTGTTTAAAAATTATTTGTATTGATTGCATCAGCCGTTCTTTCATACTGTTGTCTTAAGATAAAAGAAACGTGAAATGTTTCAATAATTAAAAGCAAAATGTAATACAAAACCTAAATATTTGCGCTGAATAATTATAAAAATTAAGCTCTATATATTGCATAATTGAATTGAATTTCTGTTAATACCGAACTACAACATATATTTTAAATGGTAATAAACTAAACTCTTCCTTTTTCCACTCTTCTATTACATTGTTATAAAGAGAATTTTAAAACTAATATGGTATGCGCAGTAAATATTTTACATTTATATTATGCAGCACAATTGCAAGCGTCATATCCTACTTTAAATAGCTTTCATAGCAAAATTCACGATTTTGCAGATGCACTTTCGCCCCACTTACTCCATTAAATCTAGGTTTTTCTGTATTTCACATTAAAGTATAGATTATGTCAAAAATATAAAATCAAAAAATAAAATATGGTTTTATTCTGCCATGTGTCGTTTTATATATGCATTAAAAACGATGCAAATAAAAAGAAAAAAAATTATATCAATAAATAATTTCAAAGGCAGCGATATTTTAGAAGTTGCTACGATGCGAAAACGATAGCAAAATGTAACATAAAAACGATAAATCTAACCATATATTCTGGATAAATTGCATTTACGACACAAACAAGAGAGGTAAGTCGCCAAATGTAAACTTTGGAGACGATAAAAAAAAAAAAAAAAAAAAAATGCCTTTTCCTGCAATGCGCGAAGGGCGGTTTTTTCGGAAGATTTCGGTTCGCGTAATCTCAAGCAGAAGACGGAGAAACAAGCTCTATGAAATAAATTGGCATTCGTTTTGAAAATAATTTTTTTTATTACAGACAGGGGTGGCGCTTGTGGGGGAACCGGGTAGGCAGGGATGCTGTGCCCCCTGCCTACCCTGTACGGGGAAAATTTTTGTACCCCGTTCACGCAACGGATTATTCAAGTATATAAATAAAGATCTGGTGGAAAAAAATTGAGACCAATTTCATTGCACCCCTCCCCCCGTACAACAGGTTGTGCCCCTCGTCAGGCAGATTCTAACCCCACTCCTGATTACAGAGGATATCGGTTATTGGCATTTAAAACAAAATTCTGTTCAAATATATCAGTTACTTTCATTCATCATTCCAGGACTATTTCAATGGGCGGAGTGATACGCTCTCTAGCTTTTACTGTACTGTCAAGTTAACTTGTCTTTGAGTATAGGCAATGACTATGAAGCTTTTCCGCACTTAAACCGCGTTCCATTGACTAAGCCAGAGTCCGAGTTATAGTTTCTAATCAGTAGCTGTTGAGCCATTTCAATCTGAAGAATTATTTTCCATTTATTTATACCACCTTGATATGAACGTCACTTATTTGCCTTTTTTCTCTTTAGCGGCTCTTTTGGTGAAGGCAAAATTTCCGTCCATAGATTTAACATGGGAATTCGGACCTGATCTTTTAATTCTCTCAATGCCTCAAAAGCAAATTTTCTGATTTAACTGTGGTGATGAAGATCTACCGAATCTAACGACACCAAAATCATCAATCCAGGTCACTGATAGGGGTCAAAGAGCGATGCAATAAAAAGCATGAAAGCATTAGATTTGTGAAAAAAATCAGAATATGTAAACTACATTTTTCTTTTTATGTAACGTTTGTCAATATTTTTGTGATAAGGACTCGATTATCGTATGCAACTATAGATGAAATCCGTTTGTTAAATCACTTGAGAATATGGTTGTAAAACATGTATCGTCAGTCTTTGAAAACTTTAACACGTTCGCGCCGGCTCTGAAATTTGCATTTCTTGCCAACGGACGGCAGCCCTAAGAACGTCAAGTGTGAGCAACCGGTTGCACACGACGCCCGATGGTATATACAAGTGTGAGTCACCTGTGGCACAGGAGACCCGATGGTACACGTATATTCTATGATGACCACGCTCCCTGAGTATGCCACACCTTTAAAAAATTTTAAGGGTATTTTTTAAAATCAGTTTCAAATCAACTTGATTTAGTAAATTGAGTTAGTTTCAAATCAACTTGATTTAGTAAATTGAGTTAGTTTCAAATCAGCTTGATTTAGTAAATTGAGTTAGTTTCAAATCAGCTTGAGTTAGTAAATTGAGTTAGTTTCAAATCAGCTTGATTTAGTAAATTAAGTTTCGAATTCAAAAATAAAATTATGTGTGTCATGTGTTATTAAATTATGCTGTTCATGTGTAGTTCAAGACTTTATGCGAGTCCAAACTGTTATGGAATTTGCTTTTTGCAGATTAACTAGGAAAGCCGCTATCAGAAGAACAATAGTCATTTTCGTTTATTAGCTAGATTATTGCTAAACAAACGATAAATTTCAAGGAAAGGTTAATGATAAGGTGTATGCTATTTTCCTCACTCTTGAAATCCCGTGATAAAAGGTGAAGGGGGAGATAAACCTTGAAGGGAGTAAAATAAGACTGAGCGACCAACCACAACCCTGACAGACACCAGCGTTCCCGTCGTCTGAAGTTCACATTTCTGCTGTTACTGGTAAAATCGACCTTGATTCATATTTTGTTTATTATTTTGAAAACTTGTTAAGATTTTTTTAAGCCAAAACCATTTATATTTGTGAAGATATTTTTAAAAATGCAGATTTTAATTCGTTCTAGGTTTTTAAAAATAAATTTAATTGATTGACTTGCAAAATATTCGCCGTTTTTGAAAAGGTTTTATACTTTAATTATTTATAATTAATATAAGCATTTAGTATAAGAATTTTCTGCAACTTCTTAAAGACATATTTAGGTTTTAATTGTAGTACTAAATTTTGTCGTATTTTATGAGGATTAAGCAAATCAAAATGTGATCCGAGTTGGTTTATAAGAGGCAACATTTTACTGCGTATACCGTAATTAATTCAATGAGTTTTCTTGTTGTGACCTCAAAAGGCCCAATGCAGGAATCAAATATGGCGGCTTTCAGTAGGTGTAGAAAACTGAAAATGTACACTTAATATTTTAAGAATCGTAAACGACGCATTGCAATGGAATGTAGAATTGACTAACTTTTTTTTAAATTCTATGGCTTTTCACTTTGCATTTCACGCACATTTCATAAATATACTATGGATATTAGGGGCCGTTCAAATATTACGTAAGCATCTAAGGGGGGGAGGGGGTTTGCGATTTGCTTATTTTTGATGACAAGGGGGGGGGGGATGGGTATGAGTGATGCTTACGTAAGACATAAAATCACTTTATTTCCGAAAATCTCTTGTAACTTGCAAAATTAATTTAATTAAAAAAATTAAATTTGAAAAAAAATTAAATTTTGCAAAAGAAAATTAAACTTGAATTTGTTTTTTCAATGATGTTCTGAGGTCAAGCATGTTAAACACACAAGAAAAACATAGATAGATAGGATGAATGTTCATTGAACACAGGGGGAAGCAATATAATAACAGATATGGAAAAATGACTTGAGCAACCTCGGTCAGCATCTGAATAGCTGATGGACATGTGCAAAATTAAATTTAAAATATAGCTATGTTCTTTTAAAATTGTGATAAACTAAGAAATTTTCTTAAACAAAATTGTAAAGAAATTAAACATACATTTTTTTTTTTTTTCATTTTAAGCCGAGCTAGAGTTTTTTTTATTTGAATGAAGTCCTAAAATTTTTTAAATTGGATTATTACTAATATACGTTTTGTAAAAAAAAAAAAAAGACCGGGGGGGGGGGCGAGTTTTGTGTACGTTATTATAAGAGGGGGCTTATTTTTGGTGATAAGGGAGGAGTAAAAATTACCCAAAACATGCTTACGTAATATTTGAACGGCCCCTTACCATGAAAAAAATCCATTGTTTATAATTATGTCATATGAACGGGATGTCAAAAATTACAAAATCAAGCTGTCATCAGACATGTTTTTCGGCAACTACTTTATATCGCGAGACTTGTATCATTTTGTCTTGTCTTGTGAAGACAATAACATTCTTCTACCACGTCAAGTACAATAAACTATATCATTGAGCCTCCGTGTGACTAGATTCTGTATGTTGGGTAAAAATTTAATTATTACATTATTTGTTTATCGAAGACAGCACGCTAACTACCAGTGGTATGCGAGAATAATGGTAATGGGAGGCGTCGGAGATTTCTGTGGGCACGAATGCCTATTGTAATGATTATGTAGTATCCACTAAAGCGAAATAAACTCATCAGTAAAATAATCTACGTTGCAAAAGTTCGTTTCAGAGTCTTGAAAAGAGAAAATTATTTTCCCATCATTTATATTTACGTAAGACTGTGGTTCATATAAACAGGGTGATTCTAGAACTTGGCGGTCGCCAGAGCAGAGGGAGACTGCTATAGGCGGCTCTTTACCAGTTAATATGCAAAAGAAATGGATTCACCAGATAAAGTGCGAAACACAGGTTTAACGGAATACAAATTTACAGTAGCACAATCCATTTGCATGAATAACAACATGCAAAGCGAGCTTCGGACGGCAAATCGTTTGCTGGTTCACATGATCAGTTTTTCGGCGATCTACTTGCGTCGTTGGGTGTCTATTGCCGGTCTGATTTCGACAAGACGCACCGTTCCTACGACATATGCATAATCTGCAACAGCCTGTAGGAACTGTACTGATGTCTCCGTCCGTCGACTTGCTTCCTTTAATGTCCGAGCATGTACCGACATTTACCAGGAAAGTTTGAGCCACCCCACAAAATCGAGAGCAACAACGATTCTTTCCGGTCCTACGACTGGCGATAAGGTGTCGCGGAAACACCGACCATGTGAACGGGGCTTAAGTACTCCAAAAGTTTGTACTTAAATTACGTCATACTTGCATTGCATGTGTCATTCTGCGAACAACTTGTAATGGTATCTACTACGTTGTTATGTTATTGTGAATTTTTATTTCATTATCTCTGTGCTGTGTGTTTTATCTGGTGTGCACTTTTTTTTACTTAATTCACTGGCAAAGAGCCCCCTGTAGCAGTTGCCCTTTGCATTTTCTACCTAATGTTCTATTGAAAAAATGGCTTGTTTCTGTATGCCTGACTTACCCTTAACGTTTTCTCTATGATCTTAGGATCATCTTCTATAAAATAGCAATCTTTCTTATTTGATATGTTTCAGACTGTTAGAGGTTTAAATATGTTCATACTTTTAGAACATGAATTTTTGATATGTATATGAATGCTCTCCCGTAATATTCATTTATCTTAGTGTCCAGCGCGAAAAATCTTCATAAATGGATGTTGGAAATATTATTTTAAATTTCCTCAATTTCGTTGTATTACTTTTACATCAGTCATCGTACGATTTCGCACTCTTTGATAAGGGGATTGGTCTGGTGATTCTAATCAGCAGTCTTAATTGTTATCGTGTTTACTTTATAACTGTTGATGGAAAAAAACCCATTGTTAACATGTAGGAATGAAATCAATTGGAGAGAAGAAGTGCTCTTACATGTTCCTTTTCTTGTAATTCTCCATCTTTTAGATAACATGTATATTGAGATTTCCTCTAAAGTGGACACAATTTTGCAATCGGGAACCAAATTTCAATTTTTAGGTTTCGGGTTTACAATTGAAAACTGTGAACCTAAATGTGCATAGATTGTGAGTAATTCTGAACCAGTTGTATTCCCTTACACAACTTACGACTTATAATGCAATAATTAATTTTAGAAAAAGTTTGTGTTAGACTTTTTCTGTAATCTTCTGCAAAACAGATATATCTCGACATTTGAATTTTGGGATTAGTTATCTACTGCGTAACCGAGTCCAAATTCGACATTGCCTGCTCGTTTAATGAGGCTGAAATGGAATGTGTGTTAAGCTATGGCCAATATCGCATTTCAACGATTGAAATCGAAAGTAACAGACTAGAACGGTAATTCATCAATTTTAAAGAAAAACATAGTTTTTATTTAACCTTCTAATTAGATGCCACCACCCATATGGGATATTTTTTATTATTCCAATCGATTTAGGATGGTAAAGGATACTCGAGACATTTAAGCGTGACCAGGTGATTTTTGTATTTAAAATGAATTGTTACGTTGTCTTAATTACGGATTTAAATAACGTACGGCCATAAAAGAGCCGAACATATGACATGCGACGCCCACCAAGAAGGGGTTAAATCTAAGGCCTCCGAACACAATGAAACAGTCAGCAATAGATATCGGCTAGGAAAGGGGCATTTTCCTCGTGCTGGAGTTATCAGCATGCTAGTTGAATGAGAAAAAGAGTGTGGAGGAGAGCTGAGGACTTGGCTGGAGTTGATCAATCTTTTTATACCAGAAAGCAGATTCAATAAATCAGCATCGTCTTTTATATCTTCCAGGAAGGCTCGAAGATTAACCCTTTGCGGACTGGTACGGCGTATAATGTGCGCCACAGTGCACCGATCTCTAGAATAAGGTGTAGGAAATCCAGTTAACCCTTTCGAGGGCCGTTTATTACTAGTGATGGTAAAATAAAATAACTTTGGGATTGAAATTAAATTAAGAAAAGAAATTCATTTAGCTTATTGGATGACATTAATTTTTGTTAATTAATTTCATTAATTAATAATTAATTAAACGGTCAAGCTACTTTTTTACGCTTTGACATAAGAAATTGGAACGCATAAGATTTCGTTTCATCGAAAAATTTGATGAGAACTTTAAAATAGCTTACCTTGTGCCTTTAAAATTTGATGAATTTGGTGGTAAGTATGCTTTCCATAGCCCTCTAAAGGGTTAACGGAGAGGATTGCGGCTAAAATTCGGATATAAATGTGTATATTATCCATCCATTCAAACCCCAAATCTTATTACACTATGAAAAATAAAGTTTTTTACAATAAATAAGCATAGAGTTGGAAAAAATGGGATGGCGTATAAAGTGCGCCAACCTGATCTGAGTGTTTTAAAAAGTTGCCTGTTTGCAAAGGGTTAAAAGACGGGTACGCTGCAAAGTGATAAAGGTGGATAAAGCAAGGCCAAACAAATCACAAACAATTTATATAATTGCTTCCAAATGTGTTAAGTACCCGTTTAATAAAATTATATTCAGAAATAAGCCAACGGGAGTGTTCTCCCCTCGACATTTTATGCTTAGCTTCGTCGTATAGAGAACCGAATTAAGTATTCATTTTGGAAAAGTACATCTTTCTAATGGCCGATTTTGTGCAAAATTTGACACAGATCTATAACTGTGGTGTAAAGATCACATCTAACACACACATACTAAAAATACAGACAGACATACTTTCAAAAATAGTTATTCAGACTCAAAAGGATTTAAAACGTGGTGATTCATTAAAAGTTAGAGATGAAATTTTTGAACTTGCAACACTTTCTTTATGCATTTCGCATACGAAATAATAATAATGAAAAAAAAAAAAGTTCACCGACACAGCGTTTTCTTGAAAATATGTTGTTATAATTGCTATATCAATTATTATCCAAAGAAGTGCAGACGCATTAGGAAATTTTGAAAAATTCCAGATTTCCTCAAATTCAGCCAGAGTTTTTAGGGATTTTATCACTAGAGCTGTAAGATTCGTCGTTTAATTTGGATGATAATAGCCTCGTATCTATTAGTAATGTAAAGATATGAAAAGCTGGCCTAATGGCAACACTTGTCATAATTATTACCATTTAAAAAAAAAACCTTAAAAAGGTTTGGCAGCTTTTAACATATCATTGAACTGCACGAAGATCCCATCAACAATGACAATTGTGCCAAAAGAAATAAAGTTCTAAGAAATGAGACTAAGATAATTGATTTGATTAATCAGAAATTGATCCTTCAGGTTATCATTTTCCAGGTGTTCAAAGGAGAATGGGGCCAATTCATGTGAAGTCATAGATACATGGCAAGCTTAACTGCGCATGCCATCTAACATTCAAAGCCACATTGTCTCACACGGTGCTGTGACGTCACGACCTTTTTTCTTCAGCTGATGATGAATTGATTTTAAAATTTAATTGTGGCGGCTTGCTTCAAGTGTATGAAGTGGACAGGGATTGATCCCATTGAAGTGGAGGCGTCAGATTTGTAATAGCGTTCATCAGTTCACAATGTAGAAGTTCTAATACGCGTTCTGTCATTTTGTGGCGTTACAAAAAATCCGATCTGAAAAAAAAATTATTTTTTTTACTTAAGCAACTGTTATCTTTCCTTAAAAATTTAATTGTTCTCAGCTCCCCCCTCCCTTCTAATTTCTTTCATATAAAAATCCAGATTATTCTATAACTTAAAAAAAATATTGCTTTGAAATTTTTTTTTAAAAATTCATTTTTATTTTTCAGAATTCCTGAATCAAGATGTCAACAGTTGGCAAGGTAAAGTATGTCGTTCATTATCTTGTAACAGGTGAAAATAAAGTAACGTCGCATTTTTTCCGAATTAATTTTAATTTAAGAAACTTCTCAAAAATTATTTAATGATTGGAAATAATTACACGGAGGTTAGTAAAGGATTGTTTGCTGCTTAACACGTCCGTGGACAAAAAGGCATATGCCGCTCTACTTGCTGGACAAGGCGTGATATTCCGTTCAAGTTCGCGACAAGCTAAAACGCAAAGCGGTGTAGGCCGCGCATTTTTGTACACGAAATGCTTAGGTATCCCAGCAAATAACATAAGCTAGGTGTCCGCGAACGCGTTAATAAGGTTTAATGATACAAGAACTGCAAATGGCTATACTGCACCATACTCGCGGCTAAAATACAAAACAACTTTGGAAAAATTCAAAAGTTGAAGTGTACAATGTTAGTTTTAACTAACATACGAGCTGAAGTCGTTGCAGATAGCGCTACAAACTTTATTTTTATTGAAAAGAACGTAGAAAAAAGAATTTAATGGATTAAATGGATTCCTTTTAATGGGAATTAAAAGGAATTTTGATGTGTTGCTTTCAGAGGCAGCACATCAAAAGTAAACATTGAATCAATGTTTGAAAATTACAAAATTAAAAATAACATTAAAATATTATCCAACGCATTAGGTCTTAATGTTTTGCAAATTAGTAATAACTGCAATTACTTATAAACTTATTTTTAACATTAAACTGCTGCAATTCGCGATTCTATTGAAATCTCAGAAATGGTCGTCGCTATCTGTGACTAAAATAATTTTTTGCGACCCCAAGTATGTATTAAGTAGGAAACCAAAACTAAATACTGAAGCATTAATTAATGATAAAAAAATTTATTTAATTGTATGTTGAGGCATTAATTAATGATAAAAAGAAACTTATTTAATTGTATACTGAAGCATTAATTAATAATAAAAAAGAAATTTATTTAATTGCATACTGAGGCATTAATTAATGATAAAAAAGAAATTTATCTAATTGTATACTGAAGCGTTAATTAATGATAAAAAGAAATTTTTTTAATTGTATACTGAAGCGTTAATTAATGATAAAAAAATTTATTTAATTGTATGTTGAGGCATTAATTAATGATAAAAAGAAATTTATTTAATTGTATACTGAAGCATTAATTAATGATAAAAAGAAATTTATTTAATTGTAAAGTTGTTAATGTACTTTTAAAATTAAAAGTACATTAACAACTACAATACAATTAACAAGTACAATTATTATTGTACATTAACAAGTACAGCCAACGACTCCATTGAAATTCTTTAAATCAATAGGGCTTTCTGAATTATTTCCACATTCTGATATTGAAGATCTTGACAGAAAACTTTGATGTGAATATTTTCGCATCACACAGTTGGAGTCGAGACCCTTAATTTAAGTTTTTTTTAACTACAACTTTGAACTGAAATAACTTTTTAGACCAGTGGAGGCGACTCCCCCCTCGAACTTTTTACAGAAACGGTTAATTTTTACTGCATTTTAGCTGCTTAAAACTAGGAATTGCAAAAAAAATCAATAGTGTTTAATAAAGCTAGCTAATTTTGCAAATAATTTTTTTTTTAATATTTTGCTGTCTATCCCCTATACTGACTATGAATTTTTGCCCTCATCCCACTTTTGCCACCCACTCGTCGCTACTGTTTGAGTCATTGCAGAATGTAATAAACATTTTTTGATTGAAAAGACCATCGAAAAAGAATATAATGGGTAATGTGCTTTCAAAGTGAGAACTTTCAGAGGTAACATAATAGCGCAACCTCGTCAAAAAAAAAAAAAAAAAAACCCTTTCATGGAAATCATTTTGAACAAAACCAAAGTTTCATATTTTCTTATTAGATACTTTACCATTGTTCTAGAAGACTGAGGGTGGTTTTTAAATGCTTTTATTTAACTATATTCGTTTCATGTTTGTATAGATGGAATTCTGTAATCGAATTTTCGATCATTTCTGATGTACTACGGTTTTGAAATTTTGTACTTATAAATACTCGATGATAATACACTATTTTAATATTTTCAGATCTTAACTATCAGTTAACGGATTAGTTTAATTAAATTTTGCTATTGTACTACTGGCGCCACATTATAGTCAATATGAGAAAAAATGCTTTCTAGAGTCTCTAATATATTTTAATAATGAATTATGAATTAAAGACTAACTAGTAGACAGTAATTGCAATACAAAATTCTACTTTTTAATACATTAAAAAAAATGTGTTTTAAAAAATTGTTCCAATTAAATTTATTTACATGAAAATAAAGCTGTAAAAGTAAGCAATGAAAAAGATTCCAATCGTAACTTTCATTTGTATCACTCCAACGCAAAACAGGGGTAGCTGGCGTGATTATTTTCATAGCCTACAATCCCGCCACCTTATCTCATTTACTTCCTTCCGATGAAGCCCCTCCCCCTTTTTCTTGAAGACGGTGGTGAACCAGATTCCCGCCCTTTCAGCCAACGACTAGCGTGATAGTAGAATCCCCCGGGGAGTTTGGTTGGGAGAACACCACTGACACACTTTCTCACAGAGTGTTTGCTGCACGAAATTGCGGCTCGTGCTGTCGATTCTGTGGACCCGATTAAGACACACAATCCTCCCGCAGTGAATGAACATTGTGAGGAACTGCCAACTTCCGCAAAGCTAATGATGACTTGTAGATGAAATTCTCAACCAGCCGAGGAACAAAAATGTTTAATGAAATTGGTATTAAAATCGAGACTTGTTATACTGCAGGTCACGAAATATTTGGCAGCTAGCTGTTAAGTGAAATTCAGTGGAAGAAATTCTGGTTATTAAACAGTGCTGAACATAAATAATTCCAAAAGCCAGCTGAATTAAAACGTTTCACTAAAATTTCCATTTCATTATTTTAAAATAGAAATTATAATCTTATCCAAACTTTCTTTCTGTTTTACTCTGCTAAATTCCGGGACGAGAATAAAATCTGCATAGTAATCCTCTATAAATGATTACTATGATATTCAGCCACCATTTGATTTCCAAAACAGATAAGTGCAGTGATCAAAAAGTGTCGGGAAAAGTAAACTAAATTTCAGCTTATTAGCCAATCGTTATTACATCTCCTGATTCAGTATTTCTTATATCCTTATATCTGTACAATGCTAACACTATACAAAAGAGCTAAAAGAAATTCCAGAACGCAATGCTTCG
The DNA here is from genome assembly GCA_013235015.1 of Araneus ventricosus. NCBI lineage: Eukaryota > Metazoa > Arthropoda > Arachnida > Araneae > Araneidae > Araneus > Araneus ventricosus. The sequence goes on along the minus strand of BGPR01001021.1, from coordinate 199,455 downwards.
CATTCGAGATATATATATATATATATAACATTATTCTTAAGGTGAGGTGTACACGATCTTCTCAATACGAAGGCAGAAGTGGCTCGAATCTCTCTTTTTTCTTGTTCAAGATGATAATGCAGGTTAACTTACTTAGATGACGTAATCATACTTCAAAATATAGCCAGTACCAGAATTGAAGAGGTAACGCGCGAAGCGGCGCGTCTTAGCACGCAGGTTACATGTTTAAAAAAAGGGGCCGTTAACAATGAGCAGAGAGATTAAAATACTTTAAAAAAGGGACTCGAAGTTAAATGAATGACTGGAAGTTGAAGTAGAAATAATTAAAAATAAACAGTTAAAAATAATAAAAGAAGGTTAAAAAATTAAATCATTATATATATATATATATATATATATTCCAAACAATCAAAATTTAAGTAACATTTTCAATATAAACACTTCTTAAACTAATAATTAAAAATAAAATAATGTTACCTTATTAATAATCATACAATGAAATACAAAAAGATAGATTATAAACTAATGTATTAGTACTAGTTAGATTATTATTACTATGAAAAAGACAACCCAGAAATTGGAATTCCAATATATGTATAGGTAGAGAGAGAGAGAGCGGTTTCTTTCGGCCTATGGCTAGGGGACTTGACCCATCCGAAAATGCGACCGAGTGGCAAGTACGATAAAAACATCAAAATGAGCAAAATGTGGATTTCAGATAGTTTTTAAGATAGACGCAGATATAATCTCATTAAAATATGTTATTACTCATACTCTAAACTGAGTTTTAAAAATAAAAATCAATGCGATGCTTTATGCGATAATTATACTTTTACACTGAGACAATCATTGACTTCCCACTTCATCCAAATAAAATGATATTTACTTTCATAAACAATCTAAAAATTTTCTTATAGCATAAGTAGTCATATAATTATGGAATTTTTTTTATGGCAATACTGAATAATGTTCTGTAAATAAATAGGTTAACTTTAAATGTATATATTGAATATCAGCAAGTTGCTGCCAATTATCGAAAACACGGCTTTTTAAACTATAGGTCCCGATTCTAAGAGGGGGCAACAACAATGACACGAGGGTGCATCTGTCAAATTCTTTAATACTCTCTCCGTCCAAATTTAAATGTCAAATTTGCCTTCTTCCCTCAAATTAAGAAAAGCAGAAAATCAAATTTGAGAAAACTCGGTTTAGATAGTTGAACACGCAACTTTTAATGCATGTTTGTACAATTGTCACATTTCCTAATTGACATTGGCAGATTATGTCATCATAATCGATTTTGTTTTCTCGCTTCTCGAACAAGTTTTTTTACAGGTTCGAAAATTTTTTTTAGTGTTACTTCAACGAAGCAAAACGCAGGAAGAAATGAAAGAAGGAAGTCTTATGGAAATAATCATCACCATATGGCAAAAAGGCACTTTGAAAAGAAAATGTAAAGTCCTTTCAGCAATATTTTCTTATCTCGATTTGGTGTCAAAGACACAACGTACCACCGGTATATTTAATTACCAGGCTGAATATGCAATATAAAACCAGCGAGTTCAGTTTTGTAGCTTTCCATGCCTTTCGAAATAAATAAACAATAGATTCGTTGATTATTGATTTATTTTTTATTTATATTTAGTTATTCATTTTTATTTTATTTTATTTCATTTATTGAAAATTGGACATCTGATTTTGGACAAGAAAAGATGGCAAATACGGCGAGTGAAGTTGGATGGAGGGTATATTAGTAAACAAAATCAAATAAAAAACGTTTATTTTGACTTGAAGTGCTTCATTAAAATTTTACAAATAAACAAAACCATATAATTTTTTCTGTTTGTCGTTTATGAATGCTTCATTTTCCTATTTTTATTTTTCTACTTATATGCACACTAGGGGTCGTGTGAAATTTTTCATTCATAAATGGGGTTGTAGAATATTTTTGAAGCCGAAATGGGGTCTCGATTAGAAAAAAAGTTTAAAATTCTCTGACCTAAAAGAATTATTCCCGCCGATAAGTCTGAGTCCTGCCCGTTTTTCACAGAAACGACTCATAGATATGTGAATTGATCCAGCGAAATGTATTTGCATTATTATAACGGTGACGCACTTATGGAAGTTTCCCTTTTGATAACAAGCTCTCTGCTGTAGGGACTCCTATTGTTCAGATATAGAAACAGGAAAGTTCTTGTAATGTATACAGTATATTATATAAATATCCGATTTTTGATACCCCCCACACACACTCGTGTCCAGTCATGAATCTTGATCTCTCCTTTTCAGCCAATCACATGCAAGGCTGCGATCACATGGAAGATCGGAGGAGGCTTTGTCATCGAGACCGTAGAAGTGGCAACGCCCAAGAAAGGAGAGGTCAGAATCAGGGTGAGTATAGTATTTGACCATTGACTGAGAACCGTAGTCAAAAACAACTCATGTTGACATTGCAGGTAAACGTTCTGGTTATGTACTCTTGAATATCATCTTCTTGTATTTAAAATCAATTCGCAGAGATAAATAGAATTTAGTTGAACTAAAACTCATTTATTATATTAAAGAAAGATCAGAGAGAGCGTCTCCCCTCATCTTTCTCGTACTTTTAAATTTTAGTATAGTGTGGAACATTGAGCAAGTGTTTTTAACTTCTTTCCCTCGACCGACTGGGTTCAAATCTTGATATGGATGTACAATAATGGTATGAAGACCATAATGGCGTAGCGACCAGGGGGCAAGGGGGTATAAATGCCCCGGGCGCCAGTTTTAAGGGGGTGCGATGGAGTCAAAACGTACTGCTTGTATGCCACTTTTAATGCAAACTGTGATGAGGAGGCTTAAAAATAATACCTTACTCGTAACGCCATTTACGCTCGTTAAGCAACTTTTGACTACTGGGATAATAATAATAAAATATATCATTATTTTCCTCTTTCCACTTACATTCGCTGCGCCACTGGACGTAGTAACTAAACCTCACTTTTTAAAGTCAAATACGATGAAGGTGCAAAAAAATGCCATGTCCCGGGCGCCGTTTAGACAAGCTAAGTCACTGAGGATGACGGGAGGGGGGGGCGAAAAAATCATATTATGACCCAGACGCCACTTACCCTCTCTACGCCCCTGGAAGACTACGCAGCAAATTTTATTTATCTTGCTTGTTGCGTTTCTGAGTAATCCTGTTCCCAAACACACACACGGACAGACAAACGGTCTATTCGTTAACGGATTTAGTCGAAAGTTAGACGCATATCAACAATTTTGGTGTTATGATCATGTTCTGAAATTCATCCATATAGCTTGTTGAGTTTTTGATTATCATGTTCACTGACAGACGTAATTCCGAAAATAGCTTTTCGAAAGATGTAAAGATTCATCAATATCTCGAAATTAAATTGTTGAATGGTTACAATACTTCCTCTTTGTACAATTCGTATACAAGAAATTAAGAACAGGCAATTCAGTTTGACCTAGAAATTAATTGTTTCCTAGTAACTGTTTCTAAGTTTAAGAAACAAGCCGTGCATAAAAGCGTAACTGATATTACATCATATGCCGTTTCCCCTCCGGCCTGTGGAAGGCCTTACACCCTCCTGGGTAGGCTGGGCCGGAGGAGGTTGTAAATAAATAAAAATTATATCATATGCCATACATAAATCAGCCTTTCTTGGCTGAGTTAGAGGAAATCTATAAATGTAATGAAGAAAAGGCCTTTATAAAACTCATCATTTCTACAACTTAACTGTTCTATTAAGTTTAGGATTCACCACTCAGTGTCATTGATGAGAACAGAACAACATTTCTATCGTGGGCGAACACTGTTTTCATTTATTTATTTATTCAATATAGAGATGACTCAATTTACAGAGTGCATGATCAAAAAACATGCAAAGAACATAAGACACAAAGTGAATTAAAACCCAAAGAAAAAAAAGTAACTGCAGAGAATACAACAGTTCAAAGCTCAAAACCACATTAATTATAAAAATGTAAACACATAAATGTTTTGAAACGAAAACACGCAATAACAAAAGCACTAAAAACACACTGAGGTTCTAAAAGCCCATGTTGCATACCATCGCAATAAAATTATTAAAAAAATCACATTTTTTTTTTAAATGCGCAAACTACAGCTTCATAAACTTCCAAAAAAAAGCAGTTAAAAATATTTTTACAGTTCTTATTGATTTATAAATGTTCTATGAAATCTTTCATAAACTGCCCTAAAAATACAAAAAGAACCCGAATACTTCAATAAAGAAGTTCAATAAATTGTGGCATAAACAGGCATCTCAGCAGTATCCTGAAATGCAGGGCGTCCCCTCTAAATGTGGCCCGGAGTTAATTTCTAAACCGTCAGAGATAGGGATCTTACAGTAAGCACCCTTTTAATCGTTTCTCATTTATACGTCTTTTACATTTATACGTCGTTTCATCATAGTTCCGATTCATTCGTACTTGTTTTAATGATAAAGTACTTCGTTTATACGGCGTATAGCTTCGGTTATATATCGCTTTCCCCCGTTTTAAAATGTGAAAATTTCCTCCTGTCTAGTATGTGGGCTGTGATAAAGGTCATGACTTCGAAATTATTCATAATCAATGAATTAATAGAGGATAAATTATCCGGTGCTAATTTAAGCCAGGATGAAGAAGTTATTCCGCCTTTCTTTAAAGATGCAATTGACTCCATTGAAAAACTTCGATTTTATATTCTTTTTCAAAAGAATAGTGAAAAGACATTCAATGAACTTAATTCGATTCATAGTGATATCTTAATATAAATAAAAGTCATTGTGGCTATGTATGTGGTTACGCATGTGGGTATGTGGCTATGCTCCACATCTCCTCCTAAACCAATGGACTGTTTTCAACCAAATTTTGCACACTTATTATTTAAGACAAGGGGAAGACACTTATGAATTTTTCTAAGTCCAAAAGTTAATTAAACAATTAGTTAGTTAGAAATTAACCGAAACCTTATTTCCGCCGTAACTTCGGAGCAAACTGTCCGACAAAAAATATTTTTATACCATCTTAAAGTTCAAATTTTACCTTTTCAATGATACCAATTTTATATCTATGACATTTTTCCTTCAATTTTTATTAGTTTTTTAAAGTTTAATAATTGTTAATTACGTGCAGACGATTTTGAAATAACGCAAATTTATAGCTACTCCGTTGCTACGGCAACGGTTAGACTTTGAACTAATTTATCTGTATTTTTGAAATTTTTGCTTATTTTTATAAATATGTTTTATATAAGAAGAGAGTCAACCGCCAACTTTTAAAAGCACCAAATCTTATTAAAATTTCAGTTAATTGGAAATTAAGCAAGATTTTGCGATTTTCCGTGATATTTTTCGAAAATATGTATTATGTCACAAAAACTATTTTTACACATAGTAAAAGAAAAAAAATAACTTTTCATGACACAACTTTCATTTCCGTTCAATTCGTTGCCCTCGTTTTAATAATTTTTCAAAAATTAAATTGTGTATAAAATTTACAATTTATAACACTTTTTTTATTGATGAAGAACAAGAATACATAAACTGTTGCTAGATCACATTAGAAGAATTTTAGATGAAGATGATTTTTTTTAATTCATATTTATTCTAACGCTTTTTCTCAATGAAAGATTTACTATGAAACTGTCCTAAAACATCCGTTAAAATCTACTGCAAGATTTATAAACAAAATTTGAAGTACCTATGCAATAAATATCAATAACTTATGGAGAAAATTAGCTATCGGCGGTTTTTAAAAATCGTCTGGTTCAACTGATATTCTCATTTTAATTTAAAAACATTTCAGACGATAAAGGAATTTTGGGTATTGTAATTTTTCTATGTAAAAATAGTTTTTACATCAAAAATATTAGACATGAAAGTATTTTAATCCCGATCAACAACGGGCATAACAGTTAGTACTTAATAATTACAGACAATTAGCACGTCAGATGACGGTTAAAGATTTCCTGCATGCACATAAGTCGTATAAGATATGTACAATTAGTACTCAAGATATGCAATAAAGATATGATTTTTTTTCACTTTTATGATAAACGTTTAATTTTAAAATACAATTATTGATTTCCACATACTCTATGCAGTATTATACCAGTACTATCTTAAAAAACTTTAACACTAATACTTTCAAATGAATTGGCATTAGAAGAATTAAATTTGTTATTATCAAAGTTGTTTAGTAAAATTTCGATTATACGTCTTTTCATTTATACATCGTTCTGCGTCAGTCCCTTGAAAGACGTATAAACGGTGCTTTACTGTACTTCTAATTGAAAATATGCTTTAAACGAGATAAAGAATTATATTTTATGTTCTTTGAGTCAATAAATGTACTGATAAAAATATATGAAGTCTATATTTTTATAAGGCTCCCTGATCCTATTAGTCATACTTAGTGCAATATTCTTGATACAATAAAATTTCAAACAAAGTTCCACGCTTCTCCGATTAAAACTGACCGAGTTATGGAGCTTTGAATCTCATAATTTTAAACCAAACAGAAGTCGCGTCGAGGGCGCGCTGAGCAGTGATTCGAGGATCTTCTCCGAGGCGACCACTGAAATGGTCTTATGCGGTCTAAGTCAGCGATATTCAAAGCTTCATAACTAGGCCATAAAAATGACTAATAGGACCGGGTACTGTAAAAAAATTTAATTTTTTCAGAAATACATTTATGTGCTCGAAAAGCATAAAATATAGTTTTTTACGTAATTTAAAGTATTTTTCCAATTGAAAATATAGGGCTATCTCAATCGGTTTAGAAATTAGCTGTTGGGCCACGTTTAGAGTGGACGCTTTGTATAATATTTTTGTGGAAATAAGTCAATAGCAACATAACTATTTATTTCAGAAACCTATCATTATTATGTTGTATTCTGCTTCTACTCGAATGAGAATTCGCAGCATACCGATGCTGCACCATTACAATTTATAATAAAAATTTTAAGAGGTTGAAAAATGGATAGATGCAGAATAGTTACTTGTTCATTGTAGAAGTTAAGTCTATAAAATATTGATTTTGTATTCAGTGCATGTTTATCGATTTGTTTTCATTTTTCGAGTCACTGACCGCTTCAGAATGTTTGATATTTTGTATCGGTTGTGGTTGCCATTTTATTATTATGTATGTTTTCTGTTGTCAACGTAGTAACTGCTATTGATATTTGTAGATAGACATCTTAGTGTTTAAATATAGAAATAATCTATGGTCTTAAGTTCTAAAGTTAAGGTCTAAAAGTTCTTAGTTTATTGCACAGATTTGAATTTTCATTTTTTAAAAACATAAGCATATAATGACTTTATATTAATTATAGAGAATCTCTTTTATTACTTTGACAATCAATATAACTCTATGAGTGCTCTAATGGGCTTTATAAGAATAGCTGGATAAACTAAAGCTTAGCTTTTTACTTTCTCGTATACGAAGTGTACAAAGAGAAAGTATTGTAATCGTCAAAAAATTCGAACTCGAGATTTTGACGGATCTCCACGTGTTAGACCTCCCTGAGTCCGAAAAACACAATTTTGGAATTATGTGTATGTGTCTGTCTGTGAACACGATAACTCGAAAACTTGAATAGCTATATGGATAAAATTTGGTACACAGTTTATCGTCATGAATGTAGGTCCGTATAAAATTTTGAGCCAAATCCGTCAACGGGCTGACTGTCTTTCGGTCTGTATAATCGCATACTTTTTTCCTTTTGAAACGAACTCCATGCGCATGCCTACTGGTAGCAATCTGTGGTAGCAATGCCTGTGCACGTGGTAGGATTACGCCACTTTGTCCTTGAGACGGTAAGAGTAGAAAATCGGTTCGCGTTTAATCGCACGCATCTCTTTGATTCTTGACGTAAATATTTTAGAATCACTTTAATCTACAATGAAAAACCTTCTGGTAGTCATTGGATTTTGGATTAGAATGGGTTCGAATTTTTTTATCCACGCGGGGGAAAGGGAAACAGCACCTTTTTGGGAAAGTATACGAGAAAGTTTAGGGGAGACCACTCCCGCTGGTTTTTGTCGGAATTAATAAGATAAAATTGATGCAAGTTCCCCGTAATGCCTTTAAGATTCTAGAGTCTGTATATAATAAATTCCTGCTGTCGGAACAGTTTCACAGAACATAATACTACTCCTCTATGTGGAGAATTCCTATTTCCCTAAACGTTCCTAAAAGCAGCAGATGCAGTTAAATGTGAGTCGATCTGCAAAAAAAAAAAAATAATGAAGTTATGAATACATTATCTTTTTTTCCCCCTTGGTTTGTTCCTAAACTTAATTTAGTTATTTTGTATCCGTATTAGTTTGATATTTTCAATAGAGCTTTATCAGCTGCTATTGTTGCCAAACGCAATCACAAATATTTTTTTTGTTGTTTTCTCAGATGAGTGAATAACATAGATGGATTAAATTTCATGGACAGTCGAATATCACGCATCTAAATACAACTATCAGTGACAATAATTTCATAAACATGTGGTCATGATCATGTACCGTGTGTTATCAAGCATTTTTGTCGCCAAAAGGGATAATTTAATATTTTTGAACGCTTTTATTTGACGTGTCCGATACTTGTAAAGATGGAATTTTGCAGTCGATTTTTCACTCACTTTTTTATGTGCTAGGGGATTGAAATTTTGTGCGCTTGTGTATTCCCGATGACATTACACCGGTTTAATATTTTCAGAACTTAAATATCAGTTAACCAATTAATTTTAATTAAAATTTGATTCCATATGAGTGGATATTCCACTATAATTTATAACAATAAGTAATAAAATACTATTTGCGTGGTCCGCCTTTGCACAGGCTATCTCGAATAATGCGATATTCCCTGGCGGAGAGAAGTGAGGTCACGTGAGGGCTCGGGATCCAAATTTTTTTTATGCCAGCTTCCATTTTTTACAACAAATATTGCCACTTACTTTCTCCAACAAACGTGACAAAGTTAAAAACCTTAAGACAAAAAAAATTAAAGAAATAAAGAAAAGAAAAAAAATACAAGAAAACGATTTTTTCCGATATTTATAAATCAAAATACGGAAAATCGCTAAAAAATAAAAGTAATAAAACCTTTTATACAAACCCAGCTTCCGTTAAATAAATTTAAAAAATGCAAGAACACCGGATGTCAAAAATTAATAATAGGAAAAAAAGAAAATTGGCTCTGCTCGATAGATGGCAGCACATAACTTCATATGACAGTAACGTTACGAAATAAAACACTATAACACAAAAAAAGAAAGAAAAAAGCAAGAAAACGATTTTTTCCAATGTTTATAAATCAAAGCACGGAAGGTCTCTAAAAAAGAAAAAATAAATAAAACCTTTTATAAAAAACAGCTTCTGTTAAATAAATAAAAAATGAAAGAACACCGGATGTGAAAGTTTAATAATAGGGAAAAAATAAGATTATCTCTGCCGATAGATGGCAGCACGACATATTCATTCATTTTGACGTTTTTAATCAATATCTTTTTAACTAATTTTAATTTCGGAATTTAAATGGTCAAAATGGATTCCTTGGATCATTTCCCATCTTTTGGTACTTTCGGCTCGTTTCTGCGTTCAGTGGTTCGTGAGAAGATATAGATACATGCATTTGCTTGCCTTCGAATTTTAATGTCTATGTTAAAAACTAAATAGTAGAATAATAAAAATAAAAATTTCTTAAAAGAGCAAACTTTTATTAGCGTACAAAATGTAGAATATTATTTTTTTATCAAAAATCTGGAGGTCAAAGCAAAAATTATAACAAGGGAAGTGCGGTGAACAATACGATGAGACAGTTAAGCTATAATGAATATCAAACGAAAGGAAATTATTAAATATTCATTAAAAATTAATATTATGAATCCGATTAAAATTCCAGTTTGCTTAGAGTGTTTAAATTAGCACCTCACGCTTTTACGATTTTTTTAATGGCCTCCAAATTTTTTATTTAAAAAATATATATTATACATTTCAGTACACTTCTTAATGGCGCACTCATGCTTAATGGCATTTGTTATTTGTTTTGCCACCAGATGACGTCCACTGGGGTCTGTCACTCGGACTTACACGTCATGGAGGGGAACGACAAGGACTGGCCCTTCCCCTGCGTCCTGGGACACGAAGGGGCCGGGATCATCGAAAGCGTCGGCGAAGGAGTCACCAGCCTCGCAGTCGGTGAGTGGGAAGGATTTGTAAAAGCAACTAATTGCCTGAGTTGTTTCAGTTCTAATTTTTAACCCAAAGTGAAGGTTGACAATGTATGCATTTCATTGCAAGTGATATACAGTAAAACCTGTGTATAACGATAAACCTGCTTAAAACGATCATTTCTTTTGTTCTGGCTGAATATTTATTTACGCAATGTATTTTGAACCTGTGTACAGCGTTAATAACTTTTTAGATGCATCTGTTTGTAACGATAATTTTACCGCTTCAGAAATCTGGTACAGTACAATCCCGACTTTTTTTTCTCCCATCGAAAACGACACTCCATGGTCCATAATGTGAGTAACAAAACACCATTCTATATCCCTACACCTGGAATCAGAATGACTGGTTCCTTAAGAATGTGAGATACCAGGGGAATTGGAATGTGCACACATGTTTGTTGCCTCTCTCCAGCTAGGCACTATTGAACCTATTCATTCGCAGTTAGCATTTCGGAATGACCACTTGTTCCTTGAATTTCCTTTTTGGTGTGTTAAAGCCTTGAATCTACAATGGCACGGCGTAAAACACTAGCATTTGAAGATATTACATATAACATTGGCATTATTATGAAATAAAATTATGCTTACATCGCTCTTTTATGCATACTTTTGTTGTTAGTAAAAATGTTAACTAAAATTTTTTCTTTATAGTTCTCAAAAAAATTTTTAAAAATTATAAGTCTATAAAATACAATTTCATATCTGTGAGTATTTGTAAGATAAATCAATAAGCGCAATAAAATTAGTCAGCACATTAGTACACGCACGCGTATACATAAATATAGGCTGCACAGATGCCATTACTGTCTACAACGATAATCGTTTAAACAAACAATTTTTTCTAGGTCCCTACAATATCGTCATTAACAGGTTTTATGTTTCAAAACACTTGGTGGTTCATCCAGACTATCAGGGATCTTACATATTGCTGTCTTAACCTGAAATATCTAATGCAGATAATATATTTTATGAACATTAATTAAATTAAGGTTATTATTAATTAAGTTCTCATGTTCCATGCTGTGTTTCACAGGTTGTCTAGGCATTAAATGGTAGAAAAAGAGTTTAAAAAATTTGGAGCACATGATAGAAGAAAAATTCTTACTAGATTTTATTTAGCATTGTAAATATTTTCTAATGAAACGGCATGTAACATGTTAAGTGCTCCGTACACTTCAACATGTGCACCATCTGTTACTTCGGACAATATCGCAACATTGCTTTTTCACTTCAGCAAAGGCAACGATGTTTGATTTACGGAATATTGATTTCAGAAATTAACCTCTACAGCAGAATTTGGAACACATGAAATTTAATTTATAATTTGCAAAAAAACAAACAAACATTTGGTCCATTTAAGGTGAGTGAATTTTGTGCTCTGTAGTTCAATTAAAATTATAACTATTAACTTTTTCAAAAAATTGATGTTTTGAAATTTTTTGAAATAGTTCATGCATTTAGTGAAATTATCGTTGCTCGATCCCATTTATTTTAAACTATTGAGTCTGAGATTATTTTTTTATTAAGTTTGGTAGAATTCCCGGATAAAAACGCGCTTTGCTCGTCGTAGATTATTCATGGTCCTTATTTAAATAATTTACTTCAAATATCGTAACATACATGTCCACGCTGCTCCAAAGCATGCACCAGATGTTGCAAATATCATTCCTTCATTCTATAATTGCAATTATATATTAAACAATAATGATTATGAAAAATTTAATTGACTTAAACTTGCATCGAATATGCTGATAATTCTTGCGAAAGGGAAGTGCTCACACTACTTTCTCACTTTTTTCCGTAAAAAAATAAAAATAAGTTCCTGCTGTTGCCTTGCACGACAGCAAAATTCTTTGAAGTAAAATATATATTGAATTACACCATTTCTACACACTTTTAAAAAATATTTTTCATTATTAAGTGGATTCCTTATAGGAATACTACTTATTGCAATGTTCCTTATGACGCGACGACGATAAATTTTTTGTACATTTTCTCAGATCATGGTTCCTAGAACATAAAACCACCTCTCTTTCTATCATCTCTGCTATTTTTCCCAAATCTTTTTGTAACAACTCTATGAAGTGATTCATTTATGGACACACTATATTTTTATAAAATATTACAAACATTTTTCTTGATTCTCTCTAAACGTTTTACTGAAGTTAAGGGGAGAATTTTTAACTTTTTTAATCCATAGCATTATAAAATATTCTATTGGAAATTCAGCTTATTTGAAATCTATTTAACAGTTTGTCATAGCAATCGCAAAGGAAATCCCTCAAGAAACATAATTATGATGTAAACTTTTGATCCCGAAAGCATTCAGACCGGAAATCCTTCATGAAATATAATTACGATGTAAACTTTTGATCCACGTAGCATCCGCATAGTAAATACCTCAGAAAACGTAATTATGATGTAAACTTTTAATGCATAATGGTGAGAATTTAAATTTTTCTTTTTGATGTTTTATTTTGCAGGAGACGTTGTTGTACCAGTGTTTGAAGGTTATTGTGGCAAGTGCAAACTCTGTAAAGATCCACGTACTAATATGTGTGACACGCAAACGGTAAGCTTCTCTTGGCTGAGCTGAACTTTGCTTATTTACAACCACCATTATTTTGTTACACACCATAATTAAGAAAAAATGGATTCAGTGATGATGCTTTTTCAATTCAGTTCAAATATTCGAAATTAGTAATCTTTAACCACATTTTTCGCTACTTTCAGAGCTACACCACAATTAAATAAAAAAATATCTACGTAGCGTCTCAAAAACGAATATACGTTGGAATAAATATTGCATAAGCAATTAAAAGCATTCATTAATGTTTAACAAGCGAAAATCACTCAAATATCTCCTGCCACATGTCGTCATTTGCGTACGCGAAATACTGCAGTAATGGAAGGAAGACTCTCATCATAGTAACTCAAGTCTGTCGCTCGAACATGGTCTATCCATCTCTAATTGACTAAAGTAGGTCATTTTTTCCAGTCTTCCCAATCAGATAATGAATCCGAAGTTAACCCTCCTGCCACATGTAGTCATTTGTATACCTAAGGTAATACAGTAGTAGACGAAAGGCTGTACTAACAGGAATTTTGAAATTTCCTTCGAATATTTAAAAACATATCCTCGGAATCTTGTGCTGAATTATAAAGTATTTAAAATTACTATTTTTCAATTTTTAATCTGCTTGTAGAGGAATCACCTGCAGCTCGATGGGACATCTCGAATCACTTGCAAGGGACAACCAATCGCTCAGATGTCGACCATCAGCACTTTCTCGGAGTTCACAGTCACAAACGAAATGAACGTCGCGAAAGTAAGTGAAGCAACCATATTCAAGCAAGTTATTTAATTTTTTATTCATAGAATCTCTAATTATCGCTGAAAATGCCATCATTTGAGTATAAAGTTTTTGGTTTGTTTATTGATTCTATCTAAAATAACAAATGTAATTCTATGGGGCGTGGTATGAACTGATAAGTAAAGAAAAATATTTGCTTAAATAAAATTTTATTTTTCGCTTACATATGAATCTTTTAATCATATATATCTCCCGTCGATACTACGTAACTACGAATCCTTGTAATCAGTTATTAAGTCAATAAAATAGTTCTCATAAACAGTTTCAATTAGTATAATGCAAATTTTGTAATCCGTCCAAACATTCAATAAATTCAAATTAAATTTATACGCATTCCATACAAATTCAGCAAATCCATTTAAATTCATATGAAGATAAATGCAAGTAAATTTTATCTAATGATGAAAACTAATTGAGTAAAGCGTTCATCTTCTCCAAATCTCATCCAAATAAAATAATCGTTTAAAGACTTTTATTTGTTTAATTTTTTTCATAGTCGATTTTTCAACATCTTTTGGAATAATCTTTTGACAACTTTACTTTTATATCATAAAGAATGAACTTATTACTAAGACCAGGTAATGATAATGGAAAAAAAAGGTATCGGAAACACACCTGAGATCCTGAATACTGTTATTATTTTTTAAAAATAATTGTTCTGGTTAATGTAATGGTTTTCAACTGGATTAATTTCAACCAGCTACTTTTAGATTGTTTATTTAAAACTGCGTAAAAATATTTCTGCCTTCACAAAGACAATTGTTTTTTTCCTTCAGGTGAATCAAAAGGCCAACCCAAACACCCTCTGTTTAGCCGGTTGCTGCATTCCTACTGGCTACGGGGCCGCCATGAATACCGCCAAAGTGCCTCCCGGTTCCACTTGTGCTGTCTGGGGTCTTGGAGGAGTGGGCATGTGCGTCCTCATGGGTTGCAGGGACAGCGGTGCTTCAAAAATTATTGGCATTGACACTAACCCTAACAAGTTTCCTCTAGGTATAAATCTATAAATTACTCTTATTTTTTTCACGTCCAGTTTGTAATTTAAGTCATAAAAATCTATGGCAATGGCCTGATGCCTGTTTTCAGATTTGCCATATGCACTTTATAATATGAAATATAGTCAGCGTAAATTTTCGAATTCTATAATTATAAGAAAAACAAAAATTCGCTCAACTTTCAGGTTCATTATTTATGCCAACAATGTTTAGTAATTCCTGTATAAAATATAAAAGTACTCATTTCAGTAGAGAGAGATTGATTGAAGTTGACATTTTAACAAATTGTCGTTTTGATATTACAAATTAGTGTTTCCTGTGTTAAAAAAAAATCGGAAAATGTGCCCAAACATGTTTGTCGCGACAATTCAATCTGATCATGTTTGCGTAGCTGTCCTCACATAAGAATACTTGCCCATAACAGCGTATGGTAAAACGCTGGTACGAAGTATACAACAAAAGGGCAATCCATGCCATGATGATAATGAATATGACTTAAATGTTTGAAAACATAATAACTTAATGCAAAGATGACACTCTGATTATCTGAAATTGCAGACCTTCATTTTTGAAATGTATGGTACAGATAAACAGTTTTGAAATGATACTGATGATGCTGAATTAAATGTCTTCTATATATCGTCGCTTAACAAGCAACACCCTCTTTCTCAATTTTTTGAAATTTCAAAGAGGAAAAAAATACTTGATTTTTCGCAATGATTAACGGATATTTCTGAATTTTTTAACATATGATATAAACATAAGACCACATTTTCCTACCAGATGTGAAAAAAAAAATCAGAAATATTAGTTATTGGTTGCCAAATAAATTGAGTATTTTTTTTTTTTTTCCTCTTTGAAATTTCAAAAATTTGAGATAGGTGCTGTTGCTTGTTAAGGGACGTTATATAAGAATTGCATTCTCTTCTGTCCGTTGATCTCTATTTTATGCTGCTAACTCCTGCTTGGTAATCTTTTTTGTGATGTGTTGACTTTCTTTATTTCAGCCAAGCAATTTGGGGCGACGGAGTTCTTGAATCCCAAGGACGTAGATGATGTTCCCAAAAAGCTGGCTGAAATGACGGACGGAGGTGTA
This sequence comes from Araneus ventricosus, assembly GCA_013235015.1. Taxonomy (NCBI): domain Eukaryota; kingdom Metazoa; phylum Arthropoda; class Arachnida; order Araneae; family Araneidae; genus Araneus; species Araneus ventricosus. The sequence goes on along the minus strand of BGPR01001021.1, from coordinate 183,753 downwards.
GATTTCTGTTTCGTATCTGTCGGCATTACGCCTGTCATGGTATGAGACTTCAATTCGTATTTAGTTCACAGTGATCTTTTAATGTCGGTTTTAATCTATCATCTTTAGTGCTTTAGATTCTTTATTGCAATTACCTATTAAAAATTACTCTCTGCAGTATTGACAATCTGCTGAAGTATACAGACTTTTTATAACAAGTTTAATGCATATCCGTGTTAAATCTAACTTGATTACTTGCTGAATTTTTTAGCTTTTTGTCATCAGGTTATTCCAAAAGTTTATTTCTTAGTTTCTACTGCAATCTTTTAAAAGTTCAAAATTATTAGCAAAAATGTTTATGGAGGGGCTAGATAACTTCAAAAGGAGCCATAATGGCACAGAAACCTAGGAATAGAAACATCATCGGAAGACGAAAGGTGGTGAAGTTAACAATATAAGTTTAATTATATTTAACGTGTCGTTTTGAAGCTAAATTGGAAGCTATTTCGGACCTCTTAATTCTGAACCGCGGTCAGGTGACGAGCACAACACCTAAGCTGACACTCTCTCCAAACCTCCGCACCGCACCGATGGGACCAGAGTACGAAACAAACATTTTCTTGTTTCCTCATTCGAGCTGTAGGCGTCAAACAATGATTAAGCATTGGTAGTCGAACTCAGAACTGGCAGCTTTGCACCTACTGATCATTCTCAGGTGCGAAAAACATCCACACTTTTGCGCATACTCCAGGCGGAGTTGATTACACCAAAATAGATTTGCTGTAAAGACCAACTAAAAAAAATACGCCTAATCGGACGAAGGTCATGACCTAACAATGAACTCCGGAAAAGCTCTCGTCTTACGTACTGCCTACCATCTCTTTCCGCAGTAAAATCGTTCAAAGGTGCTAATCTTGGATTTTTGAAACGAATAGTACTTTGCCCTCAGCTAATAATAATACGGATTAGCTGAGGGCAAAGGATGAGTCGGTCACCATATGTATGGACAACGGTTTCCACACACAGATACATCGGACCACCGCTTAGTTGCATATCATTATGGGCATTATGGGTAGAAACCCTAGTGAGGGTAGGCTATTATCAATATGAACGCCTGTTGTGGAAGAGCCATGCACAAGCACATGTGACATTGTCAGTACTTTAGGAGTCTCTCCTTGTAGTGTATGTCATATTTGCACACCGACTTCCTAGCACCTCTTTAATTACCAAAGCATATAATTGCTGCACTTGAAAATTATCCTCGACATGCGTCTTTTGCGCCGTGAGTTTTATAGAAAGATGCTGAAAACATGCATTTCAAGCAGAAGAGGTCTTTTATTTTATAGGTGTAATTAATTAGAACCTTGGAACATTTCTAATGGCATCGTCAAATATAGCCATTAGAAGTCCATTTGTTAAAGTATGACAAATAAAGGTTTCCCATTAATTACTTTTTTTTCATTTCTACTTCTTGTACTTTTTCTAGTACTTTTCGGTAATGGATTCCGATGCGGTTATAGTTAGTTCCCTTTGATGTTATTTTTCTCTCCTAAATGTTTGTACCAATAATTTTGAGACACCCTTTATTACAAAAATACATTACCTTATCTGGCCTTCATCAATTCATAATATTTGTGCCTTTTCTTAGTGGTATTTATTTTTAACATTAATGGAAGATCTTTTCTTTGACAAGTATTTAACTTCCAGCAGTTACGCGTATACATTAGATACTTGTACTTATATCTTTCATCGTATAATACGTTTATATCGTGTTGTTTTACAAAAATAAATGCAACTTTTATTAATGTAATCTTTATTTATTCGCTTTAAACTAAACAAAGATTATATAAATAAAAATTGCATTTAAATTTATAAACGAACGATATAAGTATGCAATACGATGCACACTATAAGCACCTCCTGCGTACGCGCGCCTGTTGGAAGCTTAAGCTTCTCGTTGTCCTTTAACAAGCTAAAGGGTAATGAAATAGTGCCATGAGTGTGTCTATCACACCTACCGTGCTATGTGAGTTTAATAAGTAAAAGTTTGCGTAGACTAGATCCACTGCTTTTTCGTTGTTAGAGGCTACTTACCATTAAGATTCAAGGGAACCCCCGTCCCGGACTACTCCCATTCGGATCGATTATGAAAACCGCAGGTATGAATCATGTTCCGGCTCTCTGCCGTCAACAAATTGGACAGCTAAAGGATCCGTTCGCAGCAACGTGAACTTTTCTGCCTATCGAGTGTAGGAATGAATAGAGTGGAAAGAACGCCAACAACAACGTTTGGTGAGATGGCTGGTGATTCAACGAAGAGGCTGCAAAAACTAATGAACAAATGGATCGAATATTTGTCGATTTAGCTACTAATGAAGTTTTTGTTAAGTTGTTATTGACTGATTCCACTTGGTCTAGTCTGTACAATCTATCTATGAGCCAAGGCCTTATTATAAAGGAAGAAAAATGACAACGTTTGTACAATGGCGTAGCCACCCGGGGAAAGGGGGGGGGGGTACGCCTGAAAAAGAAAAATTTATTTATTTATTTATTATTTAAATAAAAATCTTTTGCTCGAACTATTTGTCATCGTTTGGTTTTATTTAACGTTTCGCAATTTCTGCCGAGTTCGTCTTTCTTTCTTGAATTGAATTTTCTCCTAAAATACATTTTTATTCTTTTGCTTTTATTTTCCTTTAAATATTAGAAGAAACAAGTAAGTCTATTAAGCTTCTCATTTTCTTGTTTTGTTCAAACATTTTTTTACATCTTGTTTTGCTTTTTGGTGCTATTCTGTTTTTTTTTTTTTTAAATTTCCAAAACCGGCAATTCATTAACGTGCTAATGGTGTTGCTAGGTTTCCAGTTCCATTGCAGTAATTTTTTTCATTTAAATAAATCAATATTTTAATTGTGTATAAAATTTTGAACCAATTTAATTTATTGACTTGACTAGTTTAGATTATTAACTAGATTTTATTAGTAAAAACTGTGATTTATAGCAACCATATTGTTTAACTTTTAATATTAGTTTCATTAATATTATTTAATAATCAAAAGTTTTTTTAAAATTCAGTATATAACCTAATATCTGAATTTCGCGTACATACAAATTATCAAAAGAATTTAAGGGCGTTTTGCATATAGGGTCAAGTATCCCTAGTTTCCCCTACCTTATTCCGGATGCCGTTTACGCTTGCTAAGCAACTGATGACAACTGTGGTAAAAAAAATAAAAAGATTGTTTCCCGGGCGCCACTTACCCTCGCTACGCCACTGCGACTGTTGGTCAGAACGACTTGTTTATTGCCTGACATAGAAATCTGACTTTCGCACCGGTATAAGGTGGTAGATTGCCTTCCTGTAGAACTTTCAGGAAAAAATGGCCTTGGGAAAACTTGTATTTTTCTTGGAGGCAAACCCTCAACAGCGAGGTGCACACTAGACGATTCGTGTCGTTGAAGTTATAAAAATAACAATAGTAACCCCTATTCCCCCTGTGTGTCTCCACAGGAGCATGTAGGTTACTATTGTTATTTTTATAGCTTCAAAGACACAAATCGGCTAGTGAGAACCGGGCCGTAGCCCATTTCCTTCCTCCTCCTATTCAAATTTTCAGCCATGCCTTGTTCTAGGGGGCAGCCATTGGTGGGCAGTTTTTTTAAAGTTGTTTTCGTCCATTGCCTGCAGTCTAATTTGTAATATTGTACTTTTCTATGGATAAACTGTCTCCCAATTTCGCCTTTACAACATCCAAATTTATTCATGTATAACTATCCTTATTTTTTCAATAAAACTTAATTAAAATCAAAAGTGAATTAATTATTATATTTAAAAAATAAAATCCATTTAAAAGAAGGCACAACTTAAAAATTACATGAAAGAAGGCAAAATTAGAACCGACACGAAAATTTGAGTCCTATATACAAAAAGTCTAAAAATTACTGGTATAGATTAAGAGTGAATGGCCATTTAAAAATGTTATAAATATAGAATCGCATCTATCCATCATCTTAATGCATTTGATTTATGATAATACTTAAGAACACCTACTCCAATATTACAAAAATGTGTTAGAAGTGTAACTTCTAGGGCCTATGTCTAGGTCAAGTTAACTTCACAGGATTGATAGAGGCGAGATTTATTTATGTAGATACTGAGGCAGTCGGCACATACAACTATTGACACTCGAGTGCGACATGTTAACCTGCACGATACTGCCTTACTCGGCTTCCGATCTGTCATACCTGTATTCACAAAAATCAGAAGTATTCCATCGCTTGTGACTGGTGACGAAGTCGAATCAAGACTATTCGTTAATAAAATAACAAATTTAATGAAACAATTAAATTATTAAAATACTAAATCATAAAATCATTATACAGCTAGCTAATCAAATAATACAAACAAGGAAAAGCAGAGCAGAGAATGAACAGTAACAATCAGTGCTTATATACAGCAACAGGCTCGACGCTATTGGTTGATAGGCGACATCACAAAGAGGGCGGATCCGATATGCATAAAATCGCAATTCAGGATGTTGCCAGATGCCGCGATGATGCAACAGAAGATACAAAAGAGATATATATTCTGCAAGCCAATCTACTTTGAATTTCAAATGAAAAATGTTATAAAGTGATTACGAAGAATTGCACTTAACGATTCATGTTTATGCTACAGATTCATATATCTATAGCATAAACTTTCAATCATTCATCTTCAGTTTTGTCATTTAAGAATGAATTTCCATTCCGTTCTTAAATGACAAAAGTGGAGATCTCCAGGTTACATATTTTCTTCATTATTGTTGTTAGAAACTATCTGAATTAGTCCATCCATCAGCTTGCACGACTGCCATAGAAGCAATGTAAGCGCTGTTACAAGTTTTACCACTCAATCCATTTGGCCCCGAGACCTAAAGAAAAAGAAAAAAATCGAACGACATCTTAGAAGACGTCTGTAACGTTTCACTTACTTGAAACGACACACATAAAGAGTAAAAAAACACTAAGAAAGAAGACGGACAGAAAATCAATGAAAGAAAACGCAAAAGATACTTTTCAGGTATCTGTCGCGTTTCATTTGCTCAGAACGGACACCGAAATAAAAAATCAATAAGGTACAGATTTTCTCGAATTATCTCCCAATGGCAATTTTAGTCCCACGCACCATTTTTTTGGATGGCACGTGTCTGAGAAAATATTCATTAACCCAGATAGCAGTAAATAATTTCAGAAAATGTTAATAAGCCGTAGGTTATGGAATCAATTTTACCTCATTGCGTTTTATAATTGACATGTTCAGATCAGATTTAATTATCATGTTTAGACGACAGATTTGACAGAGACACATATATTTTATTTTTAAATTATGAGTTTTCAATAACACACTCATATTAGTCAAAAGATTTAAAAAATTTTATTAGTTAAAAAGTGGAAATTTTCTGAATTTTCTGCCGCCTCTTACTGTATCAAAACTACATAAAATTAAGCAATTAACTGATTATTAAATTCTAAAAATATTAAATTTTGTCATAAATTATTGGACACATTTCAAAAATTAATTTAAAAAATACTAATAATGTTACAACTACGGGGTTTTTTTAAATGAGAGCGAATTTTAAAAAAGTTTTTTTTCCAAATAGGTAACGCGCCATTAAGGTGGTCGTAAATTATAGGACATCTCCCATTTTTGACAGCCATTATCTGCGAAACTATTAAAGCTAGAGGAAAAAGAGAAGCATGTATTTGTAGAGAATTTTACTCCCTTTAATTTGTTAAATCAATTGCAATTCGAAAAAACTGAATAGTTTTCGAGATATTCAAGAAAAACTAAAAAAGGAAACCAGAAAACGATCATCGGCTTCTGCTGATCGGTTGCCATTGCTTATGGAAATCTCTCGCTGTAGCAAATTTATATCGCCGTAATGGTACGCCACCTCTCTGAAAAAAGACCTTTTTATTTGTTGTCTCATGAAAAACTTTTTTATTAATTTTTGAAGTGGGTTCAATAATTTATGACCACCCTGTATTGTATGCTTCCCATGTCCATTCAACCGGTTCGGTTGCTGTAATGGCATCAGGTACGGGGACATGGGGCGGCGTTCTATATTGTATGCTGAACTGGAATACACAACTGTACAACATTGCAGAACTCTAGCACATAAGCAAGTGAGTGAAAATTCGATTAAAAAATTCCATCACTACAAACTTTAAACACGTTAAATAAAAATGTAACGTAAATAAACTTTTCTTTAAAAAAATTCGTAAAAGGAAAATGAGTATATTTCTAAAATGATAATTTCTCTGGTCTAAAATGCAAGCGAAAAGGACGTTGCTTCGATCAGATTTTTTTTTCGAATAATTTCCTAATGCCACTTTAATAAGTTCCCCACGTGCACTTTCAGTTCTCTATCAAGATACTATACATTCCCTTTCTACGATCGCTAAATAAAATGGCGTTTGGGTCCCTATGGAGTTAAACATGGGTTCCTCCTTTTTCCCGCGTTCATTGATAGAGATACCTTTGCTGAGTTGTTTTTAGACAGAATCGGGGTTAAAGACCTTTTCCAGAAAAAGCAATTTCTCTGTATTGTGAGAAGGCTATTTAGGAAATTCATTAGCGCGGACGTGCAAACGCCTCAGACGATGGAAAATAATTTCGGATAATGTTAACAGATTGTGGCTTAGTGTCATGTTATGCGTCATTCTTAATGATGTGGAAATTCTCTGCAAAATTAAGAAGATTGTGTTCGAAAATTATTTTTCATTTCCTTTTGCCGCGATTTTTCCTTATCTTAATTCTTTGGTGTTCCTGTTATTGTGACTTAGTGTCATGTTCTTATGCGTCATTCATAACGATGTGAAAATTCTCTACGAAATTAGCAAAATTGTATTCGAAAATTATTTTTTGTTTTCTTTTCTTGCGATTTTTTCTAATCTTAGTTCTTGGGTGTTTACGTTTTTAACATAAAACTTTAGTTTCAAAGTAGTGAAATAACTTCTCTAATTCTCTATACAAAGGTTTTAATTCCCCCCCCCTCTAAAATCAGTACATTATTTTAAAAAATAAGACGTAGTTCCAGTTAAATGATTATGTGCAAAATCGTCATACTGCATTAAATGTCAATATTTGGAAGTATTTAGTAAACGTTGAGTAAATTCTTAAGAAAATTAAAGAAAATTCTTAAGAAAAACCTTTTTAGACAGTTCATTTGTTGTATTAAAGTGGTTTTGCACTGAAATTTCTTCTTTGTTATTCTTTTGTCTAATTCTCAGGTGTGTAGACTACAACAGCGCCACATTTTCCCCTGTTGGCGACTTTCGGAGCTAATTTTTCTTCCATGCCATCATTAGTCCCCCTACCAAATTTGGAGGCATTTTAGCTGATAGACCGAACTACAGATGGCTCTGAGTAGTCTCAGTTTTTAAAAAAAAACCCGTATTTTAGGTTATACGTTCTTATATGGATTGAAATAAAAATTAATGTCGTAAATAGTATGCATCGTCTAAGAAGGAGACAAAATAAATTCGTAGATCAAGAGATAATTTTCGTGTTATCTTATCTAGAAAGTTAACTGACCTTCTTTGAAAGGTTATACTATCAACATAGTATAAACTTCAAACAATTCAATGCAGTCAAGACGACCATTTTTAGAGCCATTTCTTTTTATAACCTGCTTAATCAACTAAAATATGTTAGCAGAAGACAGTTTATTGAATGATTTAACAAAACCGAGCGTGTTCACAAAATACACAACTTCGTAAAAGATCGTGCAAATATTAGCTCCCACAACTCCACCGGAAGGCCCTTTTGAAAAAGTAATGTAAATATCAGTCGCAGTTTAAACATTCTAACAAAACCTATCCATTTACGAGCAGCGTGCGGCAAGGCGTTCACTTGCATGTATCTCATCAATCGATGAGGTTCGCCTGTTGTGAAATATTATCCTTTACCTTGTTGCCTGCTGTAGTACAACGTTTTCGCTGCTTATTTTAGTAATGGCGAAGCGTTACACAAATCGATGAGCAGTCAGAGTTATGAATATTAACTAACGGGAGATAAAGGGTTATTTTGTGTGTTAAAGGACGTGGCTGGCGGCCAGTTTTTCTTCGCTGTGAGAGGGCATAAATTTGACATTTTTCATCCGGCCCCATGGCTCTTTTGTTGAGCGTCTACTCAAATTGATTAACTAGGAAAAATAATGCAAGAGTTTGGATTAATGGTAATGGACACTGTAGAACAAATATTCTGCTTTTTTATACTCCTTTGTTTGACTTGAACTTGTATCATTTTTGTAATGATGGAATTTTGTAATAGATTTTTAGCTCATTTTCTAATGTGTTAAAGACTTCAAAATTTGTACACTTGTGTATTTTCGATGATAATATCATATTTTAATATTTTCAGAACATAATTATGAGTTAATCGATTCATTTTATGAGGTTTTTGTTCCATACTCGCAGCGCCACCTGTTATTTAATTTGAGAGTCACGCCCATCCAGCTCATAGCTCTTTTGCTGCGCGTCTACTCAAATTGATCAACTAGGAAAAATGACGTAGGAGTTGGATTTAATAGTAATGGACGCTGTAGAACAAATAAGCTGTTTTTATACGCTTTTATTTGACTTGAACTTGTGTTATTTTTGTGAAGATGGTATTTTGTAATTGATTTCCCACTCACTTCCT
>BGPR01001021.1:136283-175078 GCA_013235015.1 Araneus ventricosus | reverse complement strand
GATCACCAAAGGCGGTTAGTTCGTTATAAAACAAGAAAATCTTCCGTGAAATTTTCGTCATTCGATTATCTTACAGTTCACCTTTAGCATAATCAGGAATGGCACTAGAGTTTGCCCGACAGGGGCCACGATCTCCCCCTACAGGGGGTACGAGTGTAATGAAATTAGTCTCAAATTTTCGCCAGATTATTATTTATCAACTACAGTTGAATACCCCGTACAAAAATTTTTCCCCGTCGGGGGAGCACAGCATCCCCGACGGGGGGGGGGGCCTGGCGCCCCCCCCGAGCATAATGTTACAGATCTCTAATACATTTATACTGACTGACACACTTTTCTACTCTTATTGTTTACACGGTCTTCAAAATTACTAGAACAACTGAATAACTGACTGACACACTTTTTCTACTTTTATTGTTTATACGGTCTTCAAAATTACTAAAACAAGATCTGAAAATTAAGGATAACATTCCATGATCGAGTCTAGTCACATGGACATCTATTTTTACGAGCAGTTCTTGACTGAATCATCACTCATTTCAACGTAATTTTCAGCTCAGTAGGTAAATCATGCTGTAATGGAATTGACTGAGCGAAGCGAAGTCCTGTTTTAACTTGACCCTTCGGCATTTTGTCTGTTTGTTTGTTAGCAGTCACTACCAAATGTGTGGTTCTATTTTCTTCGAGTTTGGCATGAATTTTCCTTTAAGTCATCAAAAACGACATATGTATAAGGATTTTTATTTTTCTATTCCGTTTCAAGATGGCGGCCGTTTTAATGGTATCAATGTTTTGCGAGTTTGGTGTCATTGAAACATTTGAGCCATTTTCGTAATGGTGAGACAGTTGATTGTGATTTGTTAATACTGATAAAGGCAGACATTTAATTGTAATTTTGAGAATTCTGATAAAAGCAGACTTTTGTAAATAATCCGTATTTGGAAGAAAAAAAGGCTCAAAACCTTTAAACACTGCGATAAAGAGCAGATCTAATGGATAGATTTTTTTTTAAACGGAGGTCTACGGTTACAGAACTACTAGTACCTCGACCGTTCGGCGTTTCGACTGTCTATAAATTTGATTGTTGCACAGTCACGACCAAACGTTGTCCAATTTTCTTCGAATTTGACATGAGTATTCCTCGAAGTTTTTGAAAGCTAAGAGCAGGATAATTACGCAAGATTTTTATTTTGACATGCCAGACAATGTCTGCAAAATGCAGAAGTGCCTATGTCTGCAAAAATTAAATTACTAATATAATAGCCCAGATCTCCCTCTCGGTAACGCTCTGACGTCACCAACAATAACACTCGCGCCATAGCACTGCAAGACGTTAAACAGCATTATTTCATTGTTAGAGAACCTAAATTTCAGTAATTTTAAATTTAAAAGAGTAATTGTCGTTCTAATTTCAAATTTAATAGCTCTAAAATAGTGGAATAAAATTTTCTATTGATTGATATAAAATTTATCTCGCTATGATCAATAGTTTCCGAGAAATTTTAAATTATATTAATGAATACTTCAAATCAATTTCAGTTTTTTAAGAGAAAGTAGTAAATGACGTTAGTGGTATATCATGCGCGATATAGTTTGGACGCCACGATGCATCTAATTATTTAGTGCAATCGAGGTGATATAATTTGATAATATTTTTTGGCAACGTTAAAATTTACACAAAGACATCTGAAGTACAAGGAAATTGTTAAACAACGAAAAATACTCCACACGGAATGTTACCACGGAATGCCAAGAGGTTTTTTGAATAAAGAAATATGTAAATAAACTAAATATTTCCTGTCATAAAACATATTTATTTTATTTGTTTTCAATCAATGTTAAACATTTATCTCGAATATATGTCTATTTAAACATTTCAAATTTGTCGGGAAGTCTCTCGAATGAAGAGGCAATTTGCACCCGTCATACCATGACGGGTGATTTTCTAGTTTAACGTTTCAGTGCGGCGAAGCGCAATAGCGCTTCGCTTTTTATGTGCCGAAAATGCGGAGAAAATTCTTCCGCACTCAAACGGTTAAATAAGAATACAGGAAATATATTGGGTGGGTAATGTTACTGCTTTCTAAAAATAAATAGAAATCTACTAAACTCTCTAAAGATAGTGTGTTATCACTCCTGACTGAAATGCAATCTTCACATCAATTTTCCTAAACAACAAGCGGTAACAAAGAGTATTCCCGATGAATAACACCGTAAAGCTTTTGTCAGGTGGAGGCTGCAATGATGCAAGTTAGTGTCTTAGTGCGCCCCACACATGCTCTATGGGATTTAAATCCGGAGAAAATGCTGGTCTCTCCATTCGCTGGATTCCATCGTCCTCAAGATAATCGACCATTGGTGCGGCACGATTGAGGCGCGCATTTTTGTCAATTAGAAAGAATTTATTGCTAATTGCAGCCCTAAAAACTACAAATGAGGATCAAGAAACGCACATCTGTGTATTTCAGCGTTTATAGTTGCACTGGTAAAATTTTGTAGATCAAGGCGGAGATTTAAAATTATTTCTTTCCGTGCCATGATCTATAACCTTTGTATTCGTAGCTTTCACGGATGTTCTCACGCTTCTTGTGTGTTTTTTGCTCCTTCCAGGTTGAAATAACTTTCCTAGCAGAAAGTGAACTCATAAGTAAAGATAACCTCGCTCCAATCCGTGGTATTGATTATCTCTGTAGCACTTCAACTTGGCGCATTCCGCAACTCAAGTTAACCCTTTGTACTCTTACTATGCCGAGTCAAACTCGACATTCTGAATGATGCATCTTTTTCACATTCTTGTTAGATAGCGCTTATTATAAAAAATCGTATAATAACAAAAACCCACAGATTATTTTTTAGGAATTGAAACAAATTAATAACAATATTTTTCAGCATCCTAAAGCGCTAACTCAATCCTTACACTCACTCGCATATATTTATGCATCTTATTATCTTTCGGAGTGCAAAGTATTAATCGGAGACAAATCATTTCCTTACAAACAGTCAGCTTTTATGCAGCTTGGCAATCACGGTTTATCTGGATAGTTGAGTTCCTGTAGCTACAGTGAACAACAAACACCCTTTGCATCTGGTCCTATGTCAGCTGTTTATTTCTGTCAGCAATCGTTGCCAAGTATCGGTCCTGAGCCTTCGTGGTGGTACGTTCCCAACCTTGGCTTGGGTGTCAACATGCATTACCAGTTTCTAAGCCGTTTCCAGATTCTTGCTGTGACATTTTTCGTAATCTGAGGACTCTTCAGATCTGTGTCCTGCTTCCAATCCATACCAACTAACTTTCATTGGGTTTCACTCAACAGAATTAACAGAAAGCGACTTTTTACTTTCTCGTATACGCAGAATAACAAAGAGAAAATTGTCAAAAAATTTGAACTCGAGATTTTGATGAATCCGTTATAGATCTCCCGGAGTTCGAAAAATACAATTTTGGAATTATGTCTGTCTGTCTGTGAACACGATAGCTCAGAAACTATTAGAGACACAGGGATGAAATTTGGTATGTGATCTTGACACATAATCTGTAGGTTTCTACCAAATTTTGGACAAAATCCGTCTATGGGAAGTCTGTCCTTCTGTCTGTTCGCGTTCATGTGAACACTATAACTCAAAAACTTGAATAGCAAGACGGATAAAATTTGGTAAACAGTTTTATCATCAGGAATGTAGGTCCGTATCCAAGTTTTGGCCAAATCCGTCGAAGGGTCGACTGTCTGTTAGTCTGTATAATCCCATGCTTGTAAACGCTATAACTCCTAAACGCAATGACTTATATAAATGAAATTTGATATGCGGTCTTCTAACTTCGATTGTACACTTGTGTCCAACTTTGGTTTCAATCAGTTTAAAAAAGGCGTTCAAATTGCATATTGCTATTTTGTTGGCGCATTTTACTGCTGCTTGGCGATAGTAAGCTGCGGCCAAGCGGTTGTTTACGGTAAGGTTTCCTTCCGCTTCGGCGCGGTCTACGAAAGTCAAAGAAAATTGTGGTCAAACCCAAACCAGGAGTGATAAGAGCAGCAGAAATTATGGCAATCCCTAAAATTGGATTTCGAGATGAAACGCCTGGTATAGGTGTGGCGAGTAAGTGAGTGATATCTTTAATAAAATTTTATATTCCAAAACGTTCCATAAAATTTTGGTAGTTGTGGCGTTACCGAAGGTTTGTAATTTTTATTGGGGGGGAGCAGGGAATGACACTTTTGCTATGGAGTATACGAAAAAAGTAGAGGAGTTCACTCCCGCTGCTCCAGCGGGAGTGGTCTCCCCTAAACTTTCTCGTATACTTTCTAACAAAGGTGTCCTACCCGATCCTCCCTTCGTCTAAAAATTGCGGAGTCCACGATATATTATTGATATTGTCTTCGCGGAACGCTGCAATACGAAAGGGTCAAGAAAGCAAGCGAGATAAAATTCGGCAAGTCAATAAAATAGCGCCAAAAAGGCGTCACGTTTACGAATGTCGTGCGCCGATACACGATATGGAGCGTATTTTTGCGTCTTAGTAAGATATGCAATTTGAACGCCTGGTCATGGGTCTACAATTAAGGTTAGAAGACCACACGCCAAATTTCATTTCTCTAAGTCTTTGTGTTAATGAGTTATCGTGTACAGAAGTATGCGATTATACAGACAGACAGTCAGACCCTCGATGAATTTGGTCCAAATTTTGATACGGACCTACACTTTTTATGATAAAACTGTGTACCAAATTCTATCCATCCAGCTGTTTAAGTTTCTGAGTTATCGTGTTGACATTAACGTGGACAGACAGACACACTGACTTCCCGTAGACGGATTTTGTCCAAAATTTGATAGAAACCTACAAATTAGGTTTAAAGATGACATACTAAATTTCATCCATCTAGCTTTAATAGTTTTTGAGTTTCACTCAACAGAATTAACAGAAAGCGACTTTTTTTATTTTTGTTCCTTTAATTTTTCTTGCTAGTTTACTTATTCGAAAATGACAGCGCACAGCTGCATAACAAGAATTTAATTAAACAAGAATTCTGTCATCTTAAAAAAAATAAATATCGTTGCCGAAAAGTAAAAAAGACACTTCTTCGTTTTTCTAGAGTTGAGTTGTCCTTGGCTTCTTCTAGCACACGACCATAATGATTATGTTATCTCAAGTTTTCTACCAACCAATTAAAATGTGAACATTCAGCTTATAAGCAGATCTTCGTCTTTGTTAAGGAATATTTTATATCAGAAAGAAATTGGCAACTAAAAGCAATTTAGGTACGCAGAATGTATCAAATTTAAGTGTAAAATTTTTTCAAGTAGCTTTCGGTAAGTGAAGAAATATAATTATTTTATTTACCTAGTAACTCTTAGATAAAATAATTTTAATGTTAACTTTAATTATTGCTAATTAATAACATATTGCTATCAATAATTTTCTACTGTCGATACAACTTGTGGTTTTATAGAGCAACTTTTGAAATCTTTTCTAGCATTTAAGATGAGTATTAAAATTTAGTACGGAAAAATCAGGCGTCTCCAAAATTTCATCTTCGAATTTACGCTATGTTATAATTGATTTCCTGTGAATACAGGTATAAAATATATTGGAAAATTCAATTTAACAGCAAAAACCTCCAATATCTGATCTTTTAATAAGTAAAATGTTGGAGTTCCCATTTGTAAATGCCAATAACAGTATCAATTATTTATCTCAAAAGAGATGATACCTGAGGGATTTTTATGTTGTTAAGTCTAATGAAGAAGAATGGGAAAAAAGATAAAAAAATACAGCCATCAGTTTAGGTCAAAAATAATTTTTGGTTTTCTCTTGCATACTTTATTACATATATTTACATGTTATGGTGGCGACGGGACATTACCGTGTTTATAACACGGGAATATCCCGTCGCCAAGTTCGCAAAACTTTCACTAACTGTTAAGTTTTAACGGTGTTAAATATAATTTAATTAAATCAGAAATATATATTAAAAACATTTTGGTTGAAATCTAGAAGTTGGTAAACATTCTTAATTGGAGATGCATTATATACCTTTTGGCGATTACTCTCTTGGCAACCGAAATATCTGCAAAACGTATGGAAATCAGCCACTCTACGCCAAATAAATAAAAGTCCCAAAGTAAAAAAAAAAATCAAGCTGCATCTGTACCCTCTGATTTAAACAGAGTGTAATATATCTTTTTTAAAAATTTTTTTGACTGCGTTATTTAGAACAGATTGTTGTTAGCTTAATCCAAATTTGGTTGAAATTTAGTTTAATGTGCCACTTGACTTTGCCGCCAATATGGTAATCCAATGCATTCAAACAATGCATTGAAGCAGGTTATGGTTCGATCGCCAAATGGGGTGCCATATTGGCGACAAAGTTGAGGAGCAAATTAAACTAGATTTCAACCCCGAGTTTACATAAACCCTTAGACAGCGAAAGAGAATACTTATAAAATATTACTGTATTGGCGACTTTTTGTCGCCTAACCGAACATCGTATCATTAAGTCGCCAAAACAAAATATCACCAATGGGGTCCTATATTGAAGCTGTTGAAAAAAGTCGCCAAAACAAAATTATCGCCAGTGATGCCGTATATCAAAGCTGTACCACAAAAAGCACTAAATAATTGTATCCTTGCAGTTTATTTATTTATTTTAATTTTTGCATATAATATCTAACTGAAAACTATTAATTCAGATACAGAAAGGCAATTTTTATGGCACATTTATTTTGTCAAAATTTTACAACCTAATAAAACAAGCTAGTGACGTTTCAGTGGAGGAACATTACATAAAAATGGTCATCAGTGAATTATTGATAACTTTTAAAATTAATTCGTAACTTAAATTTTCATAAATTTACCTTAAAATTTCATAAATTTATTTTTTGGATCGGTCAATAAGTCAGGGAAAGGGATTCGATTATTAGTATAAGACTCGTTAGTCTTCTTTTATATAGTTGTTACCGGCAAGGTACGAAATAAGGCATTATAAGGAATGATAACTTTATTTATTTATTTTTTATGTATATTTTAGATGCTTTGAGCAGGCGTTATACAGGATGACAATCTCGCCTAGGGGCAAAATATGTAAAAAGACTTTTAGTGAAAAGATACTGGTTTAAATTTAAATTTGATACTCTTGATCCGCCAAGGCATGCCAAATTTGCTTTTTTGCATCTATGCTCCCAAGAAACAACAAAACTGCTACTGTTATCGTGTTGGTGATAGACCGAATTTGGATGCTTTGCCTCAGTGAGTGCACAGGATTAAACTTCAACCAAGATACATTTGAAAATTTAAGAAATACGAAATAAAAATGCATTTTTCTACAGAATGTGAAAAACAACGCTTTTGAACTATATTATTCTAATAGGTAGGCTGGAATGGCATTGTGAATGCTTACGTGACGTTACAGTCACATGTTAAATATAACTGCGCATGTCTTCTACTATCTAATTCCATTGTTGGGTCAGGCTCAGCCGTGAGGTCACCATGGTCTTTTTTCCTCTGAAAGATGCGTAATGAATTTTAAATTAATGTGAGTATGAACTCACTCCGTTGCATGTTACTGCCCATTAAATATAAATGGTTCAATTTGCGGCACTTAGCCTTGCCATAAATTACTCACCAATGTCTTGCCATTACTTAGCAATAACTAGAGAAAGTAAACAAAATACTAAATATGAGGTATATTTTATACTTTGCGAGATTATAAATATAGAATATCTGAATTTCATATGTTGCCTATAACACATAGACACTCACTTGCCGGTGATTTAATCAAAAAGTTTGTTTTTCCTGAGTATTTATTTTTACACAAAATATTATTTTGCCTATTTAATAGTACTTGATACAAACTTAAGTGAATTTTTAACAGCAAAGGAAACATAATAAAATAAAAAAACATCCTTAATTTGTTCACGAACGGAATTCTCTAAAATAAGTAATTCTTGAACCTTTCTTTTCAGAATTACAGAATCAAGATGTCAGCTGGCAAGGTATAGTTTATACCATTCCTTACGACTTCATAACCATTAAATTCTTATTACTCAGCAATACAAGTCATGGAGTGAGACGATTGTTCTGGAGAAATCTCGTCAAAAGCTAATTTAAGAAGCTTTAAACATTTTGACTTTTTCTGATTGATTTTTTCGAACCCCGCCTTTTTCTTGTACTGAATTGGAACATTTATTGAAATTACACCATGTGATATGTACTTTTAAGTGTAGAAGCTTCACTGCATGACATTGAATATTACCTTATAACATTATTTTGCAGTGGTTGTGTTCTTTTCCTTATAAAACTTAAGTAGGGCTCATAATTTAAAATTTGATTTTATCATTCGAAATTACATCCTTCAAGGATATCAGGCACATCATCCTTTCATCCAAGGTATCAGGCATCTATCCTGAAATCTCCATTTGCACTTTTATTAATAAAGATATGATAAGCCATTTGGGTGAAATACATCGATGCATGACAAATGGCAATATTTAAACGTAACTATATGCTTCACTGTCATGAATGCATTAGCAAATACACCAATTTTTTTTCTAAACAATATTTTCGAATTCAAGACCAAAGTCTTTATTTGAACCAACTATCTGAAATGATTACCAATGGTGATCTTCATTAATAGGGGGAGAAAAAAAGAAGAAATAAAGGTCAGTGACGGATTTTTACAATAGAAGGCCACAGACGCCAAATTTGTATGAGACCCCGCCCCTATCCAGTGTCGTAAATTCGCCGAAGGCTTAGCACTGTGATGGACGTCGAACAGATTTTGATGCCCCATCAGGGTCTCGAGGCGATCGCCTCTAGCACCTGTGCGAAAAATCGCCACTGCTAAAGGTCTGGTATGTTCCATAATAGACCTTTCATCAAAGTTCGGAAATGTTTAGTGTAATTCAAAGTAAATGAAAGACATAATCCGTTTAAGGACTGTTTAATCTTTCTTTTTCTCAGTTGAGTATTCTTATAAACTCCTAATCAAACTTTTGGCAATGAACACTGCAAAATCTCATAGAAAATCGAGATATTCTGCCTCTTTTCTCGAACTAGAGCAGCCTATTCTAGCAGTGCTTCTTAAACTATTAGTCCCGACCCCAAACGTCTAGGAAATAAATTGACAAAGAATGTATCTTTAAGATTTTTCAATGCGAGTTAGCGAAAATAATTCAGAAAGTCATCTTGAAAAAATTTAATAGAAGTTTATGAAAGCATTTTTATTAGAGCACTAAAAAGTAGAAATTTTTATTGTCTCAATCAATTTCTAATTTTTAGTCGAATTTATAATTAATTATTATGTAATCTCGTTAATAATTTTTCTGCTATTCACTATCAGGTAGAGACATTCAAAATTTAATTAAATTAATCAATAAACTGAGAGTTAAGTTCTCTAAATATTAAAATAGTGAATTGCGAACACATAAGTGTACAAAATTTCAAAACTCTCGCACATCAGAAATAGAGTAAAAAATCGATGACAAAATACCATCGTTACAGACACGAAGCGGGTCAAGATATATAAAAGAGTGTAAATACATTGACAATGAACGTTTTTGTATGTTTCTTAAATGTAAATAAGCAAAAATAATTCAGAAAGTCATAGTGGAAGGCGAGAATTTGAAAAGGTTTAGGAAGCCATGTCATAAAGTAACCAGTTACTTAGATTTTGGGGTTGTCTTCCACATCCGATAAGAAATCTATGCTTATCTTTCAGCCGATCATTTGCAATGCTGCGGTGACATGGAAAGCTGGCAGAGGTTTCTCCATTGAGAAAGTGGAAGTAGCCGTGCCAAAAAAGGGAGAAGTGAGAGTCCAGGTGAGTGTAATCAAACATTTGATTAATGCGAATGCGGGGGGCGCTCATGAATAGGCACTGCTAAACTGTAGCACACCTAACCTTTTTTCAGTGTATAAATAAAACCAGTAACTTATTTAATATTGCGCGCAATAATTAAATGTAACATCAGCAATCTAATGCTATTTACTTTGAAGCGTTTTCTTCTGGAGAAGAGCAGGGGGAAACTACGTTCCTTTACATTTTTCTTCCTATTCGAAGTGAGCATCTCTTCGTAAAAGCTTCTTAAGGTGTGCCGTATTTTTAACCAGCCCTAATTTCTTTCCTCTGCGCAGACGCAGTAACAAAGCGCACGCTTTTCTCGCACTTTTTTATGAAGCGAAGGAAGTACTGTCGAAAAGTGGAGTACCAGGGATGTTACAAACAGAGTTTTAAACATTTTCCCATTGCGGAAATTTTTTTACAGGAGCACGAAATATGAAAATAAATTAGAAAATGAAGGACAATTAATGATAAATAAGAACTAATTAAAAATTGTTCTTTATTGAACTTAAATTTGAATGGTCTTTTTCGGAGTCCAAATGACTTTTTCACTAATTTTTATTTACAAATGTTGAGGAATATGACAGAGGAACAGGAAAGATCAATAATTGTGTTCCTATTTAAAAAATTTAACATTTTATTGCTGTTGTTTTGGTAATTCCTGGGACTATATTAGAGCCTGAACTCTGCGTTTCAACATTAAGAAGAATAAGATATATTTTGAGGCGTAATATGTATCGGAACAGGTTACAGGTAATTGCCATTTTTCAACGGATAAAAGTGGTACAAATATGCATCAATGTGCATTTGTGCAATGGAGGATTAAAAGTTACGTCAGCCTACGACTACATCACACGAATTGCCAATGTGTGTAAACTATATTTAATGTCATTTCTGTTCATATACAGTCTTTTGTCTCGATTCAATAATTGCTTTCTCGTGTAAGATCGTACAGATAAATAATCTTCTATACTCGTCAAAAATGTGAACTGATGAATTTCCATGTTTTAACCTCTGACTGCCGATTTTTTTTAAAATCACTATTTAGATGCAACATTTCCAAACATGTTCAAACGAAGACAATCGTTATTTATATGCAAAGCTTTATTTTTATAATATGAATCAAAGCTATAATAGTACTGAGCAAACACAATAGCTTTCGGAAATCACAGGATGATTAGGAAATGGACTTTCCTACCTGCGGAAAAAGCACTTGGAGGCCTAAACATCGCTGAGTCAGAAAGGAAAATCGCTTTAAGAGTCATTTTGGAATGTATTTCAGTCCGTTTATATGTGTACGCGATAATTGAAAGAAACAGGTGAATACATGGCATGAATGGAGAACATTTTGAACAAATATTGTAAATTCTGTGGAGAAATATTATTACTGCAAAATTCGCATACTAGCATCTTTATTATTTCTTTACATATGCATTGCTGCCTTCTCATGTGCGAAGGAAGTACAGTGCTTGTCAAAAACTTCCAGCGTAGGATTTCGTCAAATTTTCATCCCCGAGTTCGAAAAATAAATTTTTGAAATTATGTATGAGTGTCTCTTTATCAGTGTGTATTTTTGTTATTTGACATCCACCCCGACCCAGCCTACTTGGAAGGGTGTAAGACCTTTCATGGGTCGGAGGGGGGGATTGTCCGTGTGTACGATAGTTCCAAACTGCAATCAGCGAAATAGATGATATTTGGCAAGTTGTCGCCAGTGGCGTAGCAAGATTAAGTGGCACCAGGGGCCTAATATGATATTTTCGCTCCTAATCGTCATCATTGTCTTAGCAGCGGTAAATGACGCCTAGGGTGAATTATTTTTTCGCTCCATCATCATATTTTACTTTAAAAAGTAATAGAAATGCGCAGATAATCTGTCTCTAGGCAGTGGCGTAGCGAGTATAAATTGCACCTGTGGCTGTATATTCATTTTTCGCCCCTCCCCTCCAACTCCCATCTTCATTCGTCAACTTCTGGCTCTTAAAACGTTAAAAAACAGCAAAAATACCGTCTTCAAGACGTCTTTTTTGAAGCACAGTATACTTCGAATTTTCGGTCTGAACCAGAATGGAGTTTATATCTCTTCCATGGTTGTATAGTATATAAGATATCTAAAAAAAAAAAAAAAAAAAAGATATCCGTTTACACTTTACAATTCCGTGAAACTGATTTCGATACTTATTTTTTCGCTCGATATTTTACTTTTTGATGCATGAATAAAAATTGCTAACGTCTTTCGCTATAAGCCTGAACAAAGCAACAGTCGGGTATAGAGTAAATCTTCAGGAACAAATATGAGTAGAAATTATAGCATGACACAACATTACCACAAATCATCATTGAATTTGTTTTCTTTGTATCAGATGAAGTCCACTGGTCTGTGCCACACCGATCTACATATGATGGAAGGGGTGGAGAAAGACTGGCCATTCCCCTGTGTGCTGGGACACGAAGGGGCGGGCGTCATCGAGAGCGTAGGCGAAGGAGTGACCGACGTCGTGCCCGGTGAGTTGCCTTGTACAAGAAACATGGCAGCTCGAATTTTTCTCTGGTCTTTTAAATTTCTTATCAACAGAATTGTCACACAACAATTAGCTTAAATGCAAACACGTTTTTATTTATCTCAATTAAAAAAAGGGCATGCCTCAATGCAAAAAGTACATAAAATTCGTACGCTCATTATAAATCTAGGCAGAGTTCGTAAAACTTTCCCCTCATGTATTATCGTCTATGTTTCCTGTTCTTGCGATTGTCCGATTTATATTACTAATTTGGTATACGGCCCACATTCACCACGGTCAATTTTTTCAATTAAGCACATCTCAGTCAATTTCAAAAATACAAGTATGCAGTTTTTTTTGTAAAGATTTACTTGCAGCACAAAGAAAAATGTTATAGTTGACCAATTTTTTCTACGGGGGTCGTATGAAAATTTAAAAAGTGTACTTTTTTTTGAAAATTAATGGCTATTTCATTAACATAATCTGATTTCCAACCTTATTTTGGACACTTTTCCCAATTTGCAGTGCCTGCTTATACCCAACAGGTGAAAAAAAAAAAAGCGTTTCAACCTTTTAGGGGACACCTTGTATATTTGTTATGTTAAAAGTACTTCAAAATTTGCTCTCAATTACGGAAGCATAAGAAAGATTTTAGTGACGGTTTCGTGACAATTAATTAAATAGTTATTTTTTTTATTAATCAAAAGCATAAAAATATTTTCCTCCCGAGCAACACCGAATATACCAGATAGTACGTAATATTTCCAAACTGAGGAGCCTATTTATATCGTCTTGATGGTCCAGGAATACGTCAAGCAATTTTCAACTTTAAAAGCAGAATCATAGCAAAAGCAAATCAATAAATGTAAAAATCGGGCAAATCATCATATTGAAAAAATAGTAACGTTTCAGCAGTTAATGCAATCAAATTCAGATTAATGATCTTTCCCTATGATGGGCGAAACTGAACCATATCCATACGTCAAAAATTGTTCTACATATGTCATATTTCTTCTTACTGCTTGAAATTATGTATCAAATGATCTTTTCAACTAATATCAAAGATATCAACGAAAATTTCATGCAATAAACGGTTTTTTAAATTTATCTTACTTTCTTTAAAAACATATAAAATAATATGCACTCCAAGTGGCAAAATGTGGTTTCCAATACAAGTTTTAGGATTTCTCACAATCTGCAGAAAGGCCATTCGAAATAAAATACAATTATGCTTAATTTACAGGTGATATAGTCGTCTTGCTGTTTGAAGGATATTGTGGAGAATGTGATTACTGCAAAGATTCCCGCACTATAATGTGTCGCCATCAACCGGTAAGATTTACTTTCTGTCAATTCTTCGAATGCATTCTTATATGAACAATTCTTACATTACGGAACTATTTGGGTAAAATGCAATTCTAAATAGAAGAGTTGATTTTTTTTGTATATATCTAACACTACTCGCAAAGAAAATCTTTGAAATTGCTTCAGTTAACATTTTATCTCAGAAAATCTTCTTCACATTGTTACGTATTTCTTCCACTAAGTATTTAACTGTGAGATTTAAAAAAAAATAGAACTTATACATTTGATTTCCCGTCCGACTTAGGAAAATTATTTCTTCTCAACATGATCAACAATATTTTCATACCAAAAATTCTGAAGACATAGACACATCAATTAGAGGCACAGAGCAATTCCAAAAGCTTGTTATTCATACTCCCTCTAACTTTCACACAAGTGTGTAATTCTTCAAAAGAGAGAGGTTTAATTCTTCAAAAGATTTTATTAAAATCATTTACGATATTTCATTTCATATTGTTGGAATACAATACTCAATTTCCTCTCTTCTCTCCCACTAAAGTGTTCCTTGCTACTCAGTAAGCTATTATTGGCTAATACTACGCATGTGCCAGAGACGGAAAATCTTATTCTGGCGATTACATCACTTTTTCTTCTGACTTCCAACTCTACTGTGTAAACAATCCTCTCTTATGTCTAATCTTTCGTAACTTTTAGTGTGTCTATGTGTGTTGGTGTAAATAAATGCTTTTATTTAAATCTGCAATTTTCATTGCGTTAACTTAACTTCAAAATATAAACCATATGTTTATTCCTTTAATGATGAACACACAAAAAAAAAGAAAGAGCCTTAATTTTAGAAGCTCAGCTTAGAATTGAAGCCATCTCTTTTGAAATCCATTTCATACATTGTTAAGTCTGCTGTTTTCAGAGGAACCAGCTTCAGAGAGACGGAACATCTCGGTTCTATCGCAAGGGCAGGGATATCTCCCAGCTATTCAGTCTCGGAACATTTTCACAGTTCACAGTTGTGTCCGAGTGCAATGTTGCTAAGGTAAGTATGGCCAAACCGAAATTTAATAAGTATACGTAAGTAGGGTAACCATAATTATTTTAGTTGAAATCCGGACAGACCGGGAGTGCTGAAGGGTCTTTGGGGGGTCAAAGTATAGTATAAAATTCTAAAAACTTCCTACCAACGTCCCTCTTTCAGAACACTAGCACAAAGTTCGAGGAAATAAATAAAAAAAATTGCAAAGTTTCAGCAGTAGAAGATGCAATTTTTATTATTGCTTGGTAATTCAAAATTATATTAAAGAAAAATAGAATTATAACGAAACTACCCAAACTTTTAATTTTCAGTTTGAACTGGTACTTGGACAAGGAGGCTCGTTCACTTTCTCATCAACAATGGATGTAAACTGTGTAAACAATAAATTTTCTTTTATTGGCGGAATGACATCAGCTTTTTCGAAATTGTCAGATTTTCTCTGTTACAACCAACCTCTCGCCGCATTCACTGACGTAAATAAGGATCTCTATATATATATATATATATTTTGACATTTGATTAGCAACCCGGGGGCAGGGGGTACAGATGCCCCGGGCTCCAGTTGTGGGGGGGAGGCGCCATGGAGTCAAAACATTACTGAGTGTATGCCATTTTTAAGGCAAAATATGATGAAAGGGCTTAAAAATAATAGCGTACCCCTAGCTCCGTTTACATTATTAAGCCACTGATGGCGACTGGGATAAAAAAAAATATTTTCGGCTGCCTCTTACTCCTCTCAACAGTGATGGGGTGGGTGGGCGAAGCACACGGCCTCTGGGGGCCACAATCTTCGACACATGATAAATAGTTAATATGAAACATTATTAAGAGATGAAATTTGCCCTGAGTGAAGAGAATACCTTAAGGACGGGGGGTGCTGTAAGAAAAAGCTTAGAATTAGTGCATACAACCATTCATACACCATTCACACGTAAACGCACAAAGAAAATTGATACCTGATGGGTAAACTGTTGATGGATCGTTTTTTCGTTCACTCTGCATATCAAGTCCAGTCGGGGAGTCGTGCCAAGGGTCTCCATGCTAATCCAGCGACTTTCCATGAGAGTCCTGATAATCGATGCTCCTCTGACCAGGCTAAAAAAACGCCAATGAGCTTATGTAACTTGTTAAAATCGAATACGATGAGGGGGCAAAAAAATACCATGCCCCGGGCGCCGTTTACACAAGCTAATTCACTGATGACGACGGAGCGAAAAAAATCATATTATGACCCAGGCGCCACTTACCCTCTCTACGCCACTGTTATGAAGATTGCGAGCTTGAAATCCAGACGTAAGGTAACCCTAAGTATAAGTAACAAATCTATACTTTTTTCGAAAATTATTAAACGATACTTAATATTAGATAATAGGAATAAAATATAGATATAATGATATATTCATAATGTAATGATATATTCATCTTGCATTCCTTTTCAAACCAGGTGAATCCAAAAGCCAATCCGAATACTCTGTGCTTGGTCGGCTGCTGCATCCCCACTGGCTACGGGGCAGTCATGAACGCGGGCAAGGTACCTGCTGGTGCTACATGCGCCGTCTGGGGTCTCGGGGGCGTGGGCATGTGCGTCCTCATGGGCTGCAGGGACAGCGGGGCATCCAAGGTCATCGGCATCGACACCAATCCCGACAAGTTTCCCTTGGGTAAGAAGTTTTGCCAATTATTCCGCAATCTGCACAGTATCCCACCACGAAGAGACCTTATTCTGCGTTTTATACTTAAGTCTCTGAACGTTCTGCATTAGTCAGGGCAATTCCAATTTTTGTCTGTTTGTCCTGGATATCTCATTTTTTACTTCTTCAGTACCAGTCAATGAAAACACACCACTTATATTTTTTACGAATATGGCCAGGGACAGCTCGTGCATAGGTACTATGGTATTCTAACATTTTTCACATTGTGCAAATTTAATCATTAATTTATTTCATTTTGCATTTAATAGTTAAATCTATCAAAAATTTAATTTAACTTTACGTTAAGAGCCATCCATCCTTAATTGAAACTGGGGCAGAAAGCTAAGTCTCCTGTTGGATTTTTTTCACTGTCCTGTCAAGACTATGTATGCCTCTCTGCTCCGGAAAAACTAACTTCGCAAGAGAACTGGAATTTCTCGCAGTACAGAATTTCGTCTGCGCTGTTACAGAGCGACGAAGGAAGAACTGCAAAGATGGACAGTGTACAATGTCAATAATGTTAAAACCAAGTTTTTAACATTTTTCAACCGCGTAAAAAATTTTCCTACCCCCTAAGATTTGAAAATAAATAAGGAAATAAAAGATAAGTAATGATACACAAAAAAGTTAATAGAAAATAATTTTTTCATAGTAGTTTTATAAGCAGTTTTATAAGCAGTAGTTTCAGTTAGATTTCTTGCAATCCGAGTGAATTTTTCGATAAATATTAGCAACAAATGTTAGTGAATCTGGAAGAAGGCGTTTTTAAAATTTCCGTGACCTCAATATTATCCTGTACGAACTTATTTTGGATAGTGATTTATAGTTTATTAAGCCTCTACTCCGAATAAAATACGGTTAGCTTCAAGTAACAGAATTTCTTTAAGAATAATAGTAAGTATATTCCCATTTAAAAATATCACAATGCACCTTTAAATAGATATTATATAATAATTTTTTTTTTTTTTTTCGTTTTGGCAATTTCTATTACTACATCTCAGAATCAATTCTGCTTTTTAACTTCAAAAAAGGATAAAATGTTTTCTGAGGCACACTGAATCGGCATTGGTTACATGCAGTTCCTTTGATTTCAACGGATAAAACGTTTTTCAATAATCGTACTAGCATCAATATAAAGGCTTTTGATCTTTTCGCGGAAAACAAAACAAGGATGGATTTTATTTTTAAAATAATTTTTAATAATACTAATAAATAACATTCAATTATACTTATTTTTATATTTATTATTATTATTTTTGTCATGAAATATTTTCTTGTTAATTGATAAGAAATTATTTTAATCCTGCACTACAATGTCATTTTATTGTTCAACTGCAGCTGTGTGAATCTTTAAAAATGTAGCAAGGAATACAGGAAAAAGAACTGAAAAACAAATTTCGAGCTTAAATTTTCTATTAAAATTAATTAATAGTTAAGACACGTACCAATTTGAAGTAAGAAATACTATAAGTTTATGAATAAATATTAAACTACTCAAAATAAATGACAAACGACAAAAAATTTAAGTGATATTTATATATGCCTCACTACAAAGTAAAGGATTAGAAGACGATTACATTACACGAACCGCCGCTGAATACGGCGTTGTAAATTTAAATTGGACACATGGTATACTTGAAAAGAAGGTAATTTTGATCGGTGTTGCAATAAGGAAGCATGACTGCATCATCGTTTTTGCGATTGTGTCAGCCTCGTATATAAAATATGACAAAAGACTAGGGTGGTGCGTTTTCATCAGCCACTACTTAAATAGGTCTTATTAAAAAAATTAAAAAGATGAGCTAGATTTAATTTTAAAAAATAGCTTCTAAAGAGTTCTCTTTTACTACACGTCGAGATGGTTAACCTAGTCTGTCAAGAGAACGGGGAAGGGAGGGTTCCTTCCAGATTCGAAACCAGATTCCACTGACGATCCACCGTGTATGGGCCTGTTGCATGTTAAATCATACGTAGGGGGCCACACGTCCTCCGGCTGGTGTGGTGCGGAAGTTTAGAGAGGGGTGCCAGCTCAGGTTTCGTCCTCGTCATCTGTCCGCGGTCCAAAATGACGAGGTCCTCCCCAAAATATCTCTCATGTTTCTTCAAAACGGGACGTTAATATAACTAAAGTAACTGCCAGGAGAGCAAAAAAAGTGAACTCTCTCTCTCTCCTCTGATTCTTTCTTCTTTTTCTTCCATGTGTGATTCGGCGGGGGGGGGGGAGGCAGAGTATCGCAATAAAAAGAAAGGGAGAAGGCGAGCGAGAATTTATAAATCTTTAGCCTTTGAAGTATTGTTTGCTTTCAGATGTGCTTATTTTATAAGATGAATCATGCATAAATTGATCAAACGTTCCGACACAATCCCAGTTTTCAGCATTCTTTCCCGCCTTTAAAAGATGTCCTTGATTTTTCCTTGTTTTGAATCAAATACCTCGGATTGTAACATTACTTGTTTATAAGGAAACAGTTGAAATTAAAAAGAAGTAATAAGTAGATCTTACACGCGACTCCAAAGACAGAAATCACATGGATTAATATTTGTTCAATATAGTGGACAATGCAGTGCATAAAGATAAAAATTTCTGTATTGATAGGCGATAGTTCGCCGTCCAAACTCACTGTTAATGGCCTATCTAAATTTTTGAATGTAGAAACAGTGTTGCATTTTTATCACACAAAAAAATACCAGTTTTTAACAATAAAATACGATCTTCGGTTGAATATGATGGTTTGGAAAACATTTTGAAAAATAGTGGAAGTGATGTTAAACAATTTCCTTTCATACCCTCTCTCATTTCAAACATTCATAGCGAGATCTATCGAGGTTCTAAGAAATTATGTCTATTCAAGGGTGTATATTAATTAAAACTCACTCTTGTATCTGACTGTCACTGTTGGCTGTATTTTGATAACGAGTTATCGCCCTTTCCAGCTTATGGTAATAATCCAGATCAGTCAGATGAAGACCATTCATTACGAATAAAATCGCTCTTTACCCCTTTGGCTACTAACGGGACATATCGCAATAAACTCACATTTTAAAATTACTACCGGCATAAAAATTGCTTTGAAGGTCATTGTAACATGTCCAAGTTGTAGAACAAGAACAGTTGTGCACATTTCGTCTTTAGTCAATTAGATGACACAGCCTATTTACCCTCTAAAAGCCATGGCTTACTGAAGAGTTCTCTTCTGTGCATTTATGTTAGATAGTTTTGATCTATTGATAAGCAATACACATTTTTTGCAATAATACTGATGAAATATTGTAAATATACGATTATATTTTCGAAATAAGTAATAATAATCATGTTTCTTGCATAAAAATGTAATATTTGTTGGTTATGGGACTACCAACAAACCATATCCAAGCCTTTGGTTTAAAATCCGCTAAGAGAAAAAAAACTACAAGCAATCAATAGTCTCCAATTATGCCCCATTATCTTTCTTTGTATAAAAATTGGCTAATTTTTTTTTAAATAAATTATTATTCCGCATAGAAAACTGAATAATTTATAAAAAAAAATCTTCGTAGGCAAAGGGTTTAAGTGTGGTTGTCACACATGGAAGAGTATCAACTCTCGTAAAAACCACATGATCAATATAAATGTAAAACAAAATAAATAACTAAAATAAGACATTAATTGCATTGACTTAATGATTAACTACATCAGAGATTATAGTGGGTGAGAAGGGCAACCTGGTATTTTTAAACCAAGAACATGCACGTTGTACAAAATGATAATTCGCTATTAATAAAGCACCAGCATAGCTGTGGGCTAGCTTCCTTATGGAAATTTAAAGAAAGACAGTGTGATATTCAGAGTGCACGTGATGGTGATGTTTTGAATGTGTGAACAGAAGTAATTTTTTAATTGCATTTCAGCCCAAGAATTCGGAGCTACGGAAGTGCTGAATCCGAAAGAAGTGGATAGCGTCCCAGAAAAAATAGCTGAAATCACCAATGGAGGAGCTGACTTTTGTTTCGCATCGGTCGGAAACGCGGAAGCCATGGCAAGTACTTTTTTTCCCATTTACTTCATCTTAAATTTGTTTTTTGTGTAATCCCTCTCTTTCTCTCTTCTACATCAAAACAGTACCCACCAGTGAGAAGAAAAGCTGTAACATGTTTTCCTCAAAGAGGAAAACAAACGAACGTACACCTCCATATGGATGTCAGTATTTCCGTATGTTGTTAGTTTTTACTTGCTTTCTTAAATGTTTGACAAACGAAAATTTGATCGATATGACAATTAATATGTAGAAAATTCGCAAATAACTAAATTTCTTATGAATTTTTAATTATTTACAGAAAATAATTGGATCAGCAGTGTAACACTAGGCAGGTGAGGAGTTCGGAAGAGTGGAACGCCGCAAGGATGGAAGAGAATACTTTAAAATTGACTGACTGGTATAATATATTGTATATTATACAATGTATGATGATATAAAATAAAATTTCGAAACAAATAAATACCACTCTTGCATGGCATCCGTTGAATATGAACATTAAACAAGCTGTGTATTGATTTTTTAAAATTTTTAGTGACAAAGAAACTAGAAATAAATTTTTCTACAATGAACCGTTGCTTTATTAAATATCTTTAATTCATTGTCGGTTCCCACTCACGGAACCCAAACTGAGCAGCATTGTGACACACACAAAAATCAATGCACTAAATCGAACCCTAAACTCAAAATACGAACTGAAACTAAAAACATTTCCTTCTCCAGCAGTTTAAAGAGTAGTGACTGACATTCAACTTATTGCGTGGAGGGAAACACAAGTGGTCATTAGTCTTATATGTAACCGATATTACCAGTAATTTTTACAAATTGTTCGTTGTTCCGGCTGAAAATAATTGTTAATCAGTCTTCTTCTGGTGCCCCTTTTTTGCAGGAAGAAGCCTTCATGTCCAGCCATCCCTACTGGGGCAAGACGGTTATCATTGGATTGGGGCAAATAGGAGAAAAGATGAAAGCTGGAATTTGGGAGCTCCTTTTTGGAAGAGTACTCACGGGAACTTACTACGGATGTAAGCATATAATTTAGTAGATTGATTATTTCAGGATAGACGTAAAATTTAAAGCCATTTATTTGTTGTTTCCCAAATGGAAATGCACTCAAAGTTTTCGATAAAACACTTGTAGAGATTGAAGCAGAAGATCTGATTTCACAAAGGTGTAAAAATATATTACATACTTATAATAAATTGTTCAGAAATTTCCTGGACATATTTTATGTGTCATCTAAGAAGTTTTTATTGTGACCACTACTTGTAACATAGAATGCATCTAGGTGGTAACCTGATTTCAACCAAACACATTTAAAGTTACACGCGTGCTTGATGGAAATTTGAATCGTAGTCAGATAACGAGGACAACATCTGAAATGGCACCCAACTCAACAAACTTCCAAACTACACTAATAGAAGGACATTTGATCTTAAATTGCAAACTTAACGCACGCCAGGCCAACATGCAAGCGAATCTTCAAAGGAATTGAGTCTTGAACCCGCGATCCCGAGGCTGGATCTCATCACCAGGTCACGGCAGTCCTCTTGTCAAAATAATGACCTGGAACTCCTTTTAAACAAATTATGTAGTTCATTTTCCTGTTGCCTGTAATTTTAAAAGAGAACGAATACTTTTAAATACGTTCATTCGATTGCAGCCTACAAAGCCAAGTTGGGCATCCCGGAGCTGGTGGAGAAGATCTTGAGCGGCCAGATCGAGCTAGAGAAACTCATCTCCCACCGCATTCCCCTCAACCGCATCAGCGAGGGATTCCAGAAGATGAAGGAGGGAGAAGCGTAAGACATCGTCCATTATAATTCTTTTTTTAATGCCATGCTTGAAAGGTTTTCAGTCCTAGATTTTACCGCCATTGTACAGATTTTTCAGGAGAAAAACGATGATTAATCATAATAATAAAGATTTAACTGACATTATTATGTAGGAAATTTTCCAAGTTATCCGTAACAAATTTAGGAATAGAATACTAATAAATCCAAGACTGCGCAAATATTTGCACAGTATAATTGTATTTGCATTTCATATTCATCATATAAGAGGCAATACATTCGGTTGATTTGCTGGATTAATACTCCGCTCAGAAGTAACACGAAAACCCATCGGGGACGGACCTTCTAAATTTTAACAGCTGTCGGATCAGTTGAGTTGGCATCTGGCTCTCCAAACTTTCCGACCACACCACCGCAATAAAGGTTGGGTCCCATGGAGACAAAATATTAAATCAAAACATAGCCGCTCCGGAGTTAAGGCGGAATCTGGTCTCAAATTTCCGATCTCAAAGTCACTGCTGCGGTCTCAGAAGTTGAATAGAAGATATTCGTAGTCGTAGGAAAAAGTGCGTATCAATTTCAACAATATAAAATAATTTTTGCAAATAAAAGAGATGAGATTTAAAAGATGTCTTTTCACCAGCTAGATGATAGAGTATTGTCTCTCTTCAATGGGTTTGAACACTCGAAGCATGGCCTTTGTCATTCATCACTAAGGAAATGAATGCAAAGCTCAGAGACAAGTGACTTTACTGGAGAGCTGTTCACAAATTTGCTATACAAGGGAAGAAAGAAGAAATAAATTAAATAAATACAAAATGAAACAAGACCATTTACTCATTTTTTCCCTGAAATCCTTACAGGATGAGGAGTCACATTCCATCCAAATGGGAAATGGAAGGTTGTAAGTCAAGAAATCGGGTGCTCTGGCTGTTTACTATTACAGTAATCCCAGCTAACCGACATAAACAAAAATAGCTGATGTCAGTTTATTGAAAATGTCGGATAATAGGGAGGAGGAAAAGATAAAATACCTTTATGTAAAATACTATGTACCATGTATGAAATTAAATAGCTTTCAGGATATACTGTATTTCAAAGTAAAAAAAGAGAAGTTGTACATAAACCAACAAAAACATACCCAACAGAAGTTAAAAACCAACAAAATAATCATTTAGGCCGATCTTAATAAAACGGCTCATCAAATTAAACTCAATTTATAAAGAAACAATAGTTTGGGTTTCTTTCATAGGTTTGTGGTAAAAAGAGTCCATGCGGATCGATGCACACGATTTCATAAAAATTTAATTTAGTTATATTAACGTCCCATTGTGAAACCAAACGACGTACCTCGTACTTTCGAACCGGGGTCAAATGACGAGGACGATACCTGAGCTGACACTCCCTCTCCAAGCTTCCGCACCAAACCAGCGAGAGGACGTTTGATCCACGACGTCAGATTTAGCGTGCAACAGGTCCATATACTCGGCGGATCTTCAGTGGAAGCGGGTTCCGAACCTGGAACCCTCCAGCTCCGAAGCCGGGGCCTTACCACTAGGCCACCGCGGCCACGTCTCATGAAAAGCATCTCATCCGTATTTTAGACTTTTTCTTGACGTTCATTGGGCTGCTTTAGTAACATTTAGTCCCTCCTTATAAGTCATTTCAACATCACTGACTGACCTCACTTACTTGGTTGCTCTTCAAACTCGTTCCTGTCATTATTTGCAAGTAGCTGACTATCTCAGTAATCGTCACTTTACACTGTCCATTACAAATTATCCATATATGAGAATCTTCAAATGAAGCGGCCTCACATCCAGGAATTTGCTCAAAAACGCAAATGGAACTCTTCCCGCTTAAAATGCAAAAAAAAAAAAAAACCCCGAAAGATTAACAGTCGCAATCACTACCACAGCGGTCTATTCGGCTTGGAGCCTCTAGCAACATTAAGTGTTCAGCCACAAGGGCATCAAGCGTCCGCCTTGATGCACTTCAGATAGCGAAACAAGCATCCACTTAACAATAGTGAAAACTATAAAGAGTAATTTTTCGATTTGTGATTAATTCGTTTAAGTCGGAAATGTTGGATAACGAGATTATTGTACTTGGACTAGAGAGAGAGAGAGAAAATAAGAAAACTCAATGTGAAAGGGCATAACAGTCATCGGTTCCAATTTATTATCGAAACTATGGTAGGTTTCTTTAAATTAGTAGTAACCAGAAACTAATCCTGATTTATATCTTGTTACAGATGAGAAAAAAAAAACGCTTGTTGATTATCAATCATAGCTGAAAGATATTCATTGTTTGTCTTAAGAATAGACTTTTCATACACTTTCATTTAACTTGACTTGCTTCATGTTTGAGAAGATGGAATTTTGTAATCGAATTTTCACTCCTTTCCTGATGTGTTGGGATATTAAAATTTTGTACACTTATGTATTTTCGATGACGATACACTATTTTAATATTTTCAGAGTTTAATTATCAGTTAATCAACTGAGTTAATTAAACTGGTACCTACTGTTTTCAACTGCTACCTGGTACTAGCAGTTCATTTCAAGATTCCATAATAATTAAAATAACGAATTTTAAATTAGAGATCAAGATGTAGAAAATTATCAAAAATTCTACTTTTAAGAACATTAATAAAAATATGCTTTTAAAAACTTGTTATTAATACTTGTTGTTAATATTTTAGCATAGTTATTCTTGACCTTTTTTAATTAAAATATTTTACCTGCTGAAGCAATGTGAAGCCGTGAAAATGTTAAATGACCATTTTTTTCACTTTCTTACAGGCTCAGAGTTATAATTGATTTCGACCTTACGGATTAAAGGGCCTTCCTTTACAAATTACAATGAGTTCCTGGCAAAAGCAGCATCAAGAATGAACAAAATCAATTCATTACGAAATATCCACTTTTGCGCACTTTCATGTTACTAATGCGACGGGAAAAATAATTATCTGAAATAAAAAAATTTGTTCTTAATCTCATGTTTCGCAATTTTTTAATTAAAATCTTCTCTTAAACAAACACTCCTTGTCTCCTCCTCTTGCAATTTAAAGATTTAATAAAGTACTTGGATTGAAGCGGTTCTTCAAGTCCATAATTTGATTATTGCTGCAATGTAATACTAAGTAGCATAGCAATTCAATGCACCTTATTCTTAATTTGTTTCTGTATTGGTTAACTAACCATTTTATGGGCAAAATTAATAGTTAATTTATTATATTTGAGAGATTTATAGGTAATTAATGAGTAATTTACGACACCCCTCCTACGAATTAGAATTTCGTGAGGAGCATAAATGTAAGTCACAGAGAATAGGAATTTATAGTCCATATCTATTTTTGGGATAAGCAACGGTTACAGATCTAAGTAATTGCTTCAAAACACTTTAAAATCCAACAGCTTCCACGCTTTATTTTTGCGTTGTAAAATCTCCATAAAAAACTTCTATTTTTTGAAAGATAGAATAATTTATCATCGTGTTCATAATAATTTGTCTGTGCTATACAATTATTAAGCATCGAAAGTGGGTCAGTTTTCATGATCGAAGGCATTTAAAAGTAAGTAATGAAGTTTCGGATTAATCCCAGTTTCGCTTTGTGATAATAATTCTCGTCTAAAAACTGAAGCGTTTGATTTTTAGCTTCGTTTCATTTATATTCGAGGATTTTTTAGTGCCGCCATTTATCTCATTGGAAATTTATATATTATTTAGCATTCTGTAAATGAAATTATTTTTTGCTGAAAACGAAAAATTAATAATAAATAAATTAGCACATTTCAATAATGGACAGTTGTTTGGATTATAACGCAGTTTTGCATCGATTCATTAAAAAAAAGGCAGCTTAAATCACATCTGCAACTATTTTCATTTTCAAACATTTATGTAGGCAAACCTTCAAACTTTTACAAGGGGCAAAATGGAGCGACATCGACAGTTCCAGTTTTTGATAAATGCGTTTTTAAAATTATTTAGGCTGAGTTACGGATACAGTTAATGCAATGCCTTTCAAATATATTCCGCAGACGATAGAAAATTTTTCAATGCGGTCAAGGCTCGAAATGCAGTTAATGTTGAAAAAGCTAAAAAGGGTTAAGCTGAAATAAAAAGAGGGCAGCACATGTTCAAATCGAGGAATAAAATATGTTTCTGCAAGAAAATGCGTGTCATCCGACGATTGAACTCGTCATCGGAAAAGTAATTGAAAGCGAATAGCCGAAAACTAAAACAGTATTTTATTTATCTGGTTGAAAAAAAAATTCTTCCATGTCCTCGTTTCCAGCAGTGGACACAGACGATATTTAACTTCTCACATTTGCGCAGTTTCTTTTTTGCAAAAAGATTTATTCTGTCGTAAAACAAGAGATATAAAAAAATAGTCGTTTGCGAATGATATTCTTATCTTTATAGGTGAATATCTTTAATTTATGTTTGGTTACGTCTGCGAAATGGCTAAAATGAATTGCACCAAAACGCATATAATACATTTTTTATTATTTTCAAAAAGTATGCCGATTTTTTTGTATCATTATTTTATTCACCGTTCAGACTGCATGGCTCAGTAATTGCTATTTGAAATAACTGCACTGTGAAATATCACGACGAACTCGTTTTAAGAAAAATGCTGGGTGGAATAATTTTATTTTTAGAAAACCCTAGGAAGTATATTTCATTATTTAGCAATCCTTCAGTTTTTCATTTTCTTTCATGCATTAAAAATTACTTATTTCTTAATTCATTAAAATATCAATATTTTATTCAAATTTGGGCAATTTAACTGATATATTTCAATGGAATTTAATTTGAAACCGGGTAAAAAACACTTGCACCTAGGAAACTATAACATGTAGTTTCGTGGTGAATAAATATAACCAAATTTTTGCTTAAGACATGAATTTTATATGGATGAGTTTTCTGCTTTGTTTGTTTACATTTAAGTGCCGGGGACTACGTAATTCCGGTGTAATGCTAATTCAATGGAATCTTCAAAGCAGAAGTCCAATATCCCAGCAGATAAAGTCAAGATTTTTAATGTAAGTAAACAAACCAAAAACTCGTCCATAAAGAAATAATCCAAAGGCTATAATAAAATATAATTCTCGTTTGTTGAATATTATTTACATTTTTTGAAAATTGAAGGCAATCAATAATATAGTTGACAGCTGAGAAAATTTTAAGTGTTTGCATGTGCACTGAATTTTCTCTGTTATAAATGAACGTACCAAACCAAACCGGGGGTAAATGCTTGCATTAAAATAACTCATAAGAATCTCTACTAATAATAAAAGAGAATGTGTGTTGGCGCTCTACAGGGCAGACCGCTGGACTCGGAGCTACGAAATTTGGCACGAACATTCTTCGGAGAGTGGGAATGTGCACCTCGGAGCCGTTTTTTTGAAATTTCAATTATAATTTTAATTAATTAAAAAATAAGCGAAATTTTGGAGTTTTTCCTTAATAACCTTCGAAAATATTACAGCACAAAAATCATTTTTACACCATCTGAAAGCGCAATAAAAATATCTTTTCAATGATATCAATAAAGTTGTCGTACGATTTTTTCTCTAATTTTAATAATCTTTTTAAAAATATTTTTTGGCATAATTTACAATAATACTTTTCATTGTTACAACACATTTCAAACCGTTTTCATTATTTAAACAAATATTTAATTGCGTGTTTCTCTTCGATTGTTGAAAGCTTAGAAAATATCGTTTGGATTTTACTTTCTTCTTTTATTTGATCAATTTTTCTGTGAAATCTTTAAATGAAGTGCTCAAGATGGTAAGTAAACAATGAAATAATCCACTAAAATGAAAGATTATATTTGCTATGTTTTAATTCTTTTTATCAGCGTGCTTTAAGCAAATTTGCATGCTGCTGGACGTAAAATGCGCCACGCCACTTTATGTTGAAATCAAATGTTACGTAATGTTTACGTTAATGTAGACAAGGAACAGAAGAAGTGCAAAGCTACGATAAGAACGCGGGTTAAATGTCTATAGCAATTTGAAATAAAAAAAAAAAACTAGTTTGTTAAGGGAGCCGTGAATATAAAATTATGCATAAGCGACCCGTCTAGCGATAAATAAAAGTTAAATTTCACAATTCCATTCAATTTTTAGTCTGTCAATGTCAAACAATGTCTTGTCGGTTTGTTGGTACTAAAGCAAGCAATACGAAGACATAATAAATTTCGAATATTGTTTAAGCTATATAGCGTACTAGCAGTACGCGCACGGCGTTGCCCGTGGGATCGGGACTTTAACAAAATAAAAAAAAGCCCAAATACAATTACATAAATGAAAGTTTTAAAAATGAAATCAAAACAGAAATATATATATATTATTGAGTTGGTCCGCCTCTTTTTCCTCTCGACCGAGTACCGTTAAATCCAAAACAATGTTAAAAAATTACAATGTGATAGTTATTACACCGCAAGCAAAGTATGAAAGGCAAAGAAATAAGTTAAGACACGCTTAAAAATAATAACCGAAGTCATCGAGTAAATAAATCATCTCCTCGCAGAACGCGAAAGTAATGACGTCACCCTGGCCCTTCAGCCAATGAAATTGCCCGCAACGTTCCGGAGACTGTCGTGGGCGGAAGCTTCGCTAGAGGAAACATATCGTTCAACTACCAGGAAAAAATTAATTTAAAAAAAAACGAAAAAAGATATTTTAACCATTCTTGTTTTAAATCCGACAGAACCGTTGCAGTTATAAGCTGAAAAAAATTGAAAATAATAGTGTTATTAGAAAGTCGGATGCAACAAATTTAAAAACAAAACCAACATTTACATGGCAAAACTGACTGATTTTTAAAAAATTCTCAGAATTCAGTAATTTACGATAGAAATTCAAAACTAACTTCATTAGAATGGAAATCGCATGCTCTTTCCGATGGTCTATCTATTTTTGTCGTACAATTATTCGAAACCATTCTATTGAGAAATTAGTGCGAAAAATCAACCAAAACAACACAAAGCATTAAATAAAAAAAATTCTAGATAAAAATTTAAAATTTCGGCTTCGAGGTGCATTCAGTCACCATTACGACAATCTGTGTGCCAAATTTCATGGCAGTAAGTGCGATAGATTCGTCTGGACATCGCAGACAAACACACACACACGCACACAAACATTGCCTTTTATAAGTATAGATGCAATGTATTCAAGTTTTTAAATTTTAGTTACTTTCAACTATTTGCCTCAATGATCAAACAATTTCTGAAAAATTTAATTCCAAATGGAATCGATCCAAGCTCACGTTGTACAAGTGAAGTGCACGGCGCCAATTTAATTTGAAACCCATTGCATATCTTGCAATAGCTACTCGTTGTGTTAAGAAATATTAATTTTGTTCTTTTGAAATAATTTTTATTTTTTGTTCTATATTTGATAAGAAATTCTAGTTCTCACATTAGAATTTTGATTAATAGCGACGGGAGGGGCAAGGAAGGTATGGATGTCCCGGGAGACAGTCTTAATGTGTTCCATGGGGACAAATCATAGCGTATTCATGTCATTTTTTTAACACGTTAATCACTTTGTTAACAATCCAAAAAAATTTCGACTTGCTGGGCCTTGGGAAACAACTGATTAATTATACATGCACAATCAAAAATATTGAATTGAAATATTGTTTGTGAACATAGTCAAGTGAACGAAGCAAATTGGTCTGATGCGGCCTCCTAGAACAAAACTGGCGGCCTTTACGCAAGCCAACCAGCTTATTTTGTTTAGTAGACCACTCGTTACCTGTTGGGTTCACACAATTGACAGCACTGGTAAAACACGCATCGCTGTATTTATAATGTTGTTTTCAAAGTTGTGAATCTGGCATTTACTATTCAAGCTTCGGTTCCGATGTAAAATTCATGAATAATGCGTTTGTAAAATAAATGTCTATTTTCAGTTTTGTCAAGAGTTATTTTTTTTTTTTATTGAAACTGCTTTCTGTTGAGTCAGGGACTCAGAAGTATGTTTATTTAACTCTTGTGAATTAACATCCTAAGCAGTTTTACTTTTTTAAAAAGGTGAAACATTAATTAAACTTAGCAGAGATTTCGGTGAAATCTTGGTTTCTCCAACATTATCTGTCATCGTCGCTGAGCTACGGACAAAAAAGCAAAATAATTCACGTGAAGCATGCGTGTCTCACACGACCTGAACAAATACATTACCTGTGAGACACACTTGCTTCACGTGGCGATTAACGTGTTAAAGGGAAATATCATTAAGGGACGAAAAAAATAATGCCATGCCCCGGGCGCCTGTTATTCTCGCTACGCCAGTCTTCTTTCCCTGGTGGGTGGATGCAGCGGCGTAGAGACCGGGGGGGAAGGGAGGTATGGATGCCCGTGCGCCATGGAATCAAAACATTACCGCATTTATGCCATTTTGGAAAGCAAGATATAATTAGGGGGGTAAAAATAATACCATGGGCCAATTACAAAAGTTAAGCCACTATTGACGACGGGGGGAAAATCATATTACGACCCGGACGCCACTAGGCGAATGGTGGGAGTGTCTCATCACATTAGTTAAGTAAATCATTATTAATAAAAGTCTTAGGGAAAGCATGTTTGAAAAATATAGAGTTGAATTCTCCATTATATGAATGTGAAAATGCTCTAAACTCTGGACCTATCACATAGGGTTAAAAGACAATAACCTTAAGCCATTGACACCTTCCTTGTTTATACGAGAATTGGAAGAATGCGGTACATCTGATATCGATAATTTAGGAACCTTTAAGTTTGTAAAAAAGACATTTGCACAGAGCAGAGGCGATTGGAGACATTTCAAATATCTGGAAAATTAAGACGTAAAACAAGATTCACAGTATTAACCCCTTAACCGTCGTGCCCGTGCATCCTATGTGTATTGAATTATAGTCTTTTAGTCTTATAAACAATTTAATCATTAATTAGCTTTATAAATTCACACAAAAATCACGTAGGATCCATAAACATCTCAAGTATTTTAAGCCTTTTTGATGAATGAAAACGTCAGCCCCTTTCCAAAACCGAAGGGGGTGGGGCATCTAGTGGTGTAGTCGCAAAATAAGCAGTGCCAGAATGCTCTAACCTGGGTGACAGAAATCGAGCTGTTTTAAGGTCACTTTTCTGGGTTCACTACACCACTGGGGTGTCATCTTATTAGATAGCAAAACAGTTAAGGGGTTAATATGATACATATTCATATATCTTTCAAAAAATTTAATTAGCAAAACAAGATATAATATAAATTTTTAAATTTGTTGCAAGACATGAAGCAGACAATGGCTTTTCATTTAACCCTTCAAGTATTACATTAAAACTTAAAGTGTGAATATTAACAGGAGATGGAATTTCAGGAACTGCTAGAAAGAAGAATTGCTTTTGGAATGTAAAGAATTTTGGTAAGCTGCCCAGTAATTCAATAAATTATCCCTAAATCAAATCCATTTGGCTCTTGTAAGGAACTTTATAATGCAAATACTTCA
The DNA here is from genome assembly GCA_013235015.1 of Araneus ventricosus. Lineage (NCBI taxonomy): Eukaryota > Metazoa > Arthropoda > Arachnida > Araneae > Araneidae > Araneus > Araneus ventricosus. The sequence continues at coordinate 143,384 of BGPR01001021.1, read as the reverse complement.
CATGTATTTTTTACTTAAAGGGATTAAACAATGTTTTAGTCTGCACAACAATCCGGCAATCAGTATTTTCAAGAATGTGCAGCACTAGGATATAATATCATCCATTTATAACTATTCTCTGAATAATATATTCGTTTTAAAACAAAAATTTAAAAAGAAAATGAGTCGACACCGCCAATAAGGAAATTCCAGAGTAAAGAAAGTAAAAATTTCGGAACACAGTCGCCCCCGATAGAGTGAAACTTCGAGAAGATTTTCGTAAACATTTCAGATTGGTCACTTGAGACAAAATATTTTTTTAAAAAAAGTTAGACTCATGATATTGAGATGAGAGAAACTGTTTTTGTAAAAAAACAAAAACCTATAAAAACTGTACCGGTCCTTAGGAAAAGTCGCCGAGATTTTTCCTGGCAAAGATGGTGCTATTCGCCTAGTCAAAGTGAAAATGTATAAAATAGGTAAAATTTACTTTCTGTATAACGTTTGTAATCCCTTGAAATCGATTCAATTTCCGCAGAGCCTCTTCGTTGAGTTTTAAAGGTTACAAGAGAAATTAATCAAGAATGCTCCCCATTTTTGAAGTCATAAGAATCGATCTAGACGACGGCCTAGTCTTCTTGAAAAATAGAAGTAAATAGTGGACCGTTTTATTTACACGTGCCGTAGTTCGAACAATACATCTGAAACCCAGTGGCGCAACGATAGCAAGTGGCCCCCAGGGTATAATATATATATTTATAAACGGCTCAAAATTGGTCGAAAATCGAAATTAGCGAATCAGAATTGGCTCAAAAAGTGACATAAACGCAGTAAGGTATCGTCTCCATGCAGTCCGGGACATCTATACCCCCCCCCCGGGTCGCTACGCCACTGCTGGAACTCGTATCTTCTATGTCAGTTGATAGATTTTTAGGTGCACTAACAAGGGGAGGGCACGACTTGGTAAATTCGGTTCGGGATGAGACTTGGTAGAAGTAAACCTTTAGTGTGTTCACCCATTAATATATTAAAGCGCAATAGCAAACAAATTCCGAGAAAAAAAGCCTCCGAACTTTCGGCACAGCTTATACAAGGAGGGAAGTGTATATGTGGAGCTCCGACTATTATTATTGTTTTTTTTTTTCGTCAGAGGAATCGTCACATCAACATTCACTTTAATTTTTGTTAATAAAACTAATAGAAAATGCCATATGCTGGTTATTTACTTTGTTTGAAAAGCAGGAAATTTCACATCTGGATTTGGAATTAAAAAATTTCTCCTACTGGGAGATAAAGTAGCTTTTAAAATGGTATTCTCTAGATAAAGATTTTGTTGCAGCCCTCCTCGTTTCTGAGATGACGAGCATGGGCGCCCATGCCCGGGGGCAAGGTGGGGCCGCCCCCCCCCAACTATCAGGCAAAGGAAAAAATATAGTGTAGTCATGTGTTTTTCTTTCAAGGAAATGATTTAAAAGTCGAAAAAGAATAAGATCTAAAACGTAAAATACGAGATGGAATTTTGAATTTGGAGAACAATTTTTTTTTTTGTCCTCCGCGGAAAAGAGCGAAAAACCCTGGTTTCGATGATAAAGTGATTGACTTGTTCGGCAAGAAGAAAAAAACTTACAGTTTACTTTTTCAGATAAATATTAGTGTCAAATCCATAAACTGAACTATGCATAATAATTTACTTTACAGTTTGCTTTTTATATCGATACCACTGTAAAATCTTATGAGGTGTACATTTTTAGTTTGTTTTCTGTATTAAAGTATAAGGAGTTTGCTCTTCCATTTGTGTTGCTAAATATTCACTGGTTTCAATAAAGTAGTTAAAATAACGTGTTATTCTTTTTTATAGAGTATGAGTACCGTGGCCTAGTATTTTAGTAACAGGAGAAAGTTTTTAACAGGGTCGGAACTGGAACTTTTTTATGGCTACTTAAAAGTCGCCATTCGTCTTCCAAAATATTAAAAACTAGCAGTACCCGCACGGCGTTTCCCGTGGAATCGGGACTTCAACAAATTAAAAAAAAAAAAAAAAAAAAAAAAAAAAAAAAAAAACGCCCACAATGACACGAAAAAGTTTTGAAAGCAAAATTAAAACAGAAGATAGAACATTATTGATTTTCCCGGTTATTTTGCTTCGCGATTATGAACATTCATTTGAGCTGTAGGAAAACAGTACAGAGTACGTTAATCCAAAACTATATTAAAAAATTGCAAAGTGAAGATCATTAATAAACAGCAAGAAGCAACTTAAACAACATGTGTTTTTTAATAAACTTTACAAACAAATCAAAAGTATAAAATATATAAATCAGAACGCGATCCCCCCTCCCCCTCGATTAAAAAATTGTCTATCATGAGCTTGAAGTGTAAGGCGAAATTTATCAGAACATAACAGACAGACGCGCACAAAAAAAAAATAACCAAAAGGAGAAAAAAACCATTTGCCTAAACCTGCTTAAACGGTTTAATAATTCATTCAAACTAAAGCAATAAAAGTAATTCATCATATTCCCGTAACCCTCATTCAAGGCAGGATGCCAAATAAAGCCACAGCTCTAATTTTTTTCCGCCAGATGGCGCATACTTGGATTGAACGGGATTTCCGTATTCCGATTCCTTCTGAAAAATTTCTCTGACCCCATCAACTAAAAATTTAATTAAAAATCGACTTAAATTGGTATTTTAACCGTTCTTGTTTTAAATGAAGGAGAACCGTTTTATTTATTAGCTCGAAACTTTTCAAAAATATAAGGAAATAAGAACGTGAGATGGAGTCATTTGATTTTGAAATCTTAAAATTTCATTCGAAAACTGACTATTATTTAAAAATTTCTCAAAATTCAGGAAATTACGTTAGACTTTCAAAACAATCGTCACTAAAACGATAATTGTTTGCTCTATTTGATGGTGCATCGATTGTTTTTTTCCCGATCATTATTTCTCGTGGATCGGCCAAACATGTGCGAAAAAGCACCCAAACCAACACAAAACATAAAATAAAAAATTTTCCAGCTTAAATTTTAAAATTCAGGCTTGGATGTGCATTGAGTCATCGTTAAGACTACCTGTGTGCCAAATTTCAAGTTTGTAAGTGCGATAGATTCGTCTGGACATCGCACGCAGGCACACACACAAACATTGCCTTTTATAAGTATAAGACACCTCGTTCAGCAGCAGTGTTCGTAGAGTTCTCAGCAATCAGTCGGGTGGTCAGGGTTCGATCCCGATTGCGTCTTTGTAATTTACTTTCCAAAACAATTTCAAATTACATTAACAATTTAAAAATATTTTAATTAAAATATTAACCAATTTTATGCATAAAATAACCGTTCATTCATATGATACTTTAATTATAATTCAAATTTAAGAAAGGCAAACATATTTTAAATCGTTTATTTTTGAAAATATATTGTTTGATACTGACTACGGAAAATGCATTTAGCGTAAATAGCATTTTTTCCCCTTTTAACTCTTGAATATTAATTAGACTGCGCGATTTATCAATAGCAATGTCCAGTATGATCTGATGTGTGTAATATATTTTCTTGCTTAATAATAATTAGAATATAATAAATAATACGATACTGTGTTGGCTTAAGGCCTGCTGCTCGCTATGCGATGATGATGCAGTGAGTGATATATCTTTGGTAAATGAAACTTGATGTTCAAAAATTACTTCTACTATTTTTCACAGCTCGTGTTTGCTCGCATAGCAGTCTTCTCCTCTGTGCACTGATGCACGCGAGAGTTCCATTAATTTTTAATTCACTGTAAATAAAATGTTAAGTTTGCTATACTTTCCAGAAGTCGTCTTTAATTTAATTCGATTCTTTGTTGAAAGAAAAACTTTCTAACAATTAAGTGATCCTCTACTTAATAAACTCAAACTATGAATTATAAATGAACACAATTCGCCCAAAATACCATGTTTAACACTAATATAACCCATTCAAACAATTAATCCCTTTATCTCTCCGAAACAATAACTTGAAAAACTTCTTCCATACTTTATTTATTTCCTAGATATGAAATGGCTATAGTTCGTTTTATCAACAACACAACATTTGATGCGATTCGTGATGAAATTTCGCAAAGCATTTCACTCAACTAGCGCTTATAATGCGAATATGCTGTCACAGTTAGATATCTAAAAATCTCTGCCGGTGCTCGAGTGTTAATCTAACACACTGCTTAAAATTCAACACCCAGAAACTGTCGGAACGAGGGAAAAGCGTGAGGTAAATGACGATTAACTGCTTACAACACAAGGTAGACTAATACTGGACATAATTTGTTTACATTTGAAAGCAAATGCATGAAAAAAGGACCAGCCAAAAAACATTCACATCAACATGCACGCAAGCGAAAGTTCTCATCTTTTATACATAGTGGAAACGAAATCATGCAAGCAGAAATTATCTGATCATTTATTCATTGCTGGAGAGCCATTCGTATTTTGTGGAAAGGAAGCGTATTTTGTGGGAAAACTCTTTTACTGAATGATCTGGTTTTGATTAAGGATTTAAAGAACTTTCAAAAGCAAGATGCCTCCCAAGAAAGAAAAGGATAAAAAGAAGAAAGGCGAAGAGGAAGAAGTCGTTGGCTATGATGTCAAAATCATGAATATATCTGAACTGAAACAGTACGCACACATGTTGGAGAAGGACATCGAAAACATGCGAGAATGCTGCACTTTTTTTCAGAAAACTGAGGACAAACTGGTGGACGTCTACAGAAGGCGCCAAGAAGAACTGAAACAAAAAGAAGACTCAATCTTGGCGAAGAATATCGAAATGGAGAAACTGAGACTGGATGTCCAGCGTAAAATACAAGAGAAAAGACAGAGGCCTAAGTATACCGAATATGCCTGTGAGAAGGAAATTGGTAGCCAAGTGTCAGAAATGAATGAAAAACTTGAAGAGGGTCATCATATTCACAAGAACGAACAAGATCAGCTCAGGATGAAGATGATGGACAAGGAACGGGAACTGGAGGCAGAGACTAAAAAAATTCAAATGGCGCGAAAAACAGCCGTGGAAAACAACAGCAAAAAACTCAAAGAAATGGACGAATATGAAAGAAATCTCTTGGAGAAGTCAATAAAGGCCTTCGTAGCCATGTTGGAGGAAGGAAGCCAGATCAATCGACTGGCGATGAAAACGATCGAAACCGAAGCACAGGAAGCCAAGCGGAAAGCCGAACAAGAGTTCCGAAATGCATGTGGTTCCTACAAACAGAAACTGCAAGACTACTACAAAGAGATTACCAGACAAGATCTACAAGCTATTAAAGATTTGGCAAGCAAAACAAAGAATCTGGAAACGACCATTCAGTCCCTTAAGACCCGATTAAGAGAAGTTCAAGAACAGAATGCCTCGTTGCAGGCTGACAGTCGCCAAAAAAGGCCCACCAAATACATACCTGGTCATTCCAGAATCGATTCGAAGACAAAGTTGGCTATGAAATTTCAGAAAGAGAGAAGGATAGATGAATTAAAGAAGGAGAATGATCTGCTTCAAGACAAAATAAAAGCAGTCGAAGAGGAAACAGTTAATCTTCGAAGACGTTTCACTCAGGCTCTGTACAAAGTGCGCCAAAGCGCAGAAATGAAAACAAGGTTCCTCGAAAGCAAGCTGCAATCAATTTCAAAACACGAATCATTTATTGATGACGAATCTCCTCTACGATAAGCCACATAATTTTCGAAAACAGATTTTCAAAAATAAATTAGAAACATCAGAGGAAAATGAAGGCGCATGTAAAAGTTCACAAGTATTTTAAATTAAATGGTAAATCTTAAGGTATTGACTTGGCGAATGTCGGGAGAAGTTCAAAGAAGATGAACTCAGGAAACAAGTGTGAAAACGGTAAATATCTTATTTAAAGACTTTGAAATAAATTTAAAAATGCATATTTGGCTGAATTGCTTTAATTAGTTTCTAGAGAAAACGAACTAAACTTGAACTTAGATTCAAATCACTCTGCCGTAATATTTTCTAATATTTGTTATAAAAATTCATGATATGATGAGCAAATTTCAAAATTAAGGGATTTAAGCGAAACTGTATTACCAAACATTTTTGTTTGGTAATACATATGTTTGATTGTCTTATCAAATGGTCTTATTAAATTATTTAATTTAATTAGTTAGAGCCAATAATAATAATTTCCAAAGCAAGTCTCATTTATGGCCCTAAATATAGTTATATTCAGAGCCATTATTACTAAATATAATATTAGAAACTGAATTGGACATAGTATTTAGAAGGTCAATTGTTAAAGTAGGTTGTGATGTCTCTTATCAATTATTTTCCAATTCGAGGTAAGTTTAATGTTAGTAAGTCTTCAGGAACATATCTGATTATTTTCCCTCCACCAAATCAGATAGGTGCTATTATATAAATGTATCTTATTATATATTTATTTTAAGGAATATGAAATGTATAAAAAAAATGTGAAATGAATGAGGAGAATCATAAAATAGATCTCTGAAGGTTTTAAATTTTAAGACTTAAAATATTTTTCAAAAAAAAAGACAAATCATATTTTTACCTCGTATTTGCTTCCATCCTCACATGTGTAGACATAGCATACTATTCAATTTACTTTTTCTAGGTTAAAAGACACTTGATTGCAAAATAATAATTACTATAACAAGCAAGAATAAAATACATGTTCAAATTTTTCTAATAAACAAATTTTGGAGGGCATTCACACAGATATATTGAAACCAAAGAGATCAACAAAGAAAATTTATAATACTTAAAAAGCATGTATGCAAGATTTTTTTATTAAATTTTTTTCAGGCTCGCTGAAATATAACTCTCAGGATAACATTGAAATATAATGCTCAGGATGACACTTCTTTAATGAAATGGTGATAAAACTATTGCAGAATATTTTATGTAAGAAACACAGAATTAAATTACATTTCAATTCTTTTTTCTATAATCTGAAAGAGTTAATATACAAGCAAAAAAAAATCTGGACTGAAATAATATGTATATACTAGCAGCACCCATATGCTCCACATTGGCCCCACCACTTCGTGGCTCACAACTACTACTTTTATCAATTTTAAGTGCTGTACATAGATTAGTGAAACAGGCTGTA